>CM030900.1:0-18784 GCA_018136845.1 Heterotis niloticus
TTTACACAGAGGAGGAAATTGAACCAAAGGAATGATACATTCAGAAACAGACTAGAAAAATGGGTTTTGGGTGCAGGAAATTGTCAAAAGAAGCTGTCAAGTCTATTAAATCGGTGGTGTGACATGTAATTAATACTCAGGGGCAAAAGTACACACATTTTCTTCAGCAGTGAATGGTGTCACTTCCTGCAATGACAAATCTCTGCATAAGTGTCACCTACGCTATGAGGAACTGCATGTACTCGGGTGTCAAGGGGGACACTTGGGTAAGAAGCAGACGGCATGAAACAGATGCAGCCGGAACTAAAAATCAAGAAACAAAACTTCCCTCTTGTAGACAGAACATCTTAAACATCCAGAAAAGCTTTATTCTTCACATAGTATCTAGAAGATGCTTCTTGACTGCGGGACCTTCTCAACTGTCCCACAGACCACAGGGGTTACAGCAAGTTTTTCTCCACATGAAGGAAAGTCAAAAAACTGCCTTTCGCAAAAGCTTTTATTAATTTCTCACTTACATAGTGACTTAACTACAATTATTAAAAGTCTCATAATGTAAGCAAGGTTCCAAAACTGAGACTCAGCACCTTGTGAAATCTTCGCAACATACAATCATCACTGAGGATCATGGTGGACTAAAGATAATCAAAGCCATTTTTTCAGGTTTACTGTGTTTTGAAGATGCAGCTTTAGTGCTGTTCAGAAACTCTTTATTTTAATAAAATATAAATATTGGCCTCCTGGTGAGGGGAAAAATCATGTTTGCTTCCTTTTCTGCATCTCTTTCACACCGGTTGGTACTGCTGGACCAAACCTTACGCTCTTTTACGCAGGAAATGACATTTTCCTCTGTCAGAAAAACAAGATACATAACCATGTTTTCAAAAAAGCAAAAAAAGGTTTGCGCTTTACAATAGTCTAAGATTTGGGAAAGACTTGAAGAAAGAGCGAAGAGTCACAGAGGTCTATGTTTGTTGTGTTGTGTGTTTATGTTAAAAGTCAAAAGTCTAAAGAGTTTATTTGTTACGTACATGGTTGTATACCATGTAGTGAAATGTGCTCTGATCCAGGATAGACTGTGCATGAAAATTTACAATGAGTAAAACAAACAACCAAACACCAAGAAGAAAAGAAACAAACAGCAAATAGATAGATAGATAGATAGATAAAAACTGTAAATAAACTTTAAGGTGCACTGGAAGGACAGTGACAGTGAAAGTGAGGGGAACAGTCAGAGAATATTGTAAACCCTGGTTTGTGAGGATTGTGATGGCATGTCTGGGTTCAGAAGTCTTATGGCCTGTGGATAGAAGCTCCTCCTGAGCCTCTCCGTTCTGGCCATAATGCTTCTGAAACGTTTGCCTGATTTGAATAGGTCGAATAGATGGTTGCTGGGATGAGACAGGTCACCGACGATCCTAGTCGCTCTGGTCCTGCATCTCCTGGTGTAGATGTCTTGTAGGGATGGCAGATCAGATCTGGTGCAGCGTTTCGCTGCCCGGATCACTCTCTGCAGTGCCTTGATGTCTTGAGCACAGCTATTCCCAAACCAGGAGATGATGTTCTGAGTCAGAACAGTTTGTACAGCACCAGAGTAGAACGTTTTAAGGATCGCCGGAGAGACCTGTAGCTTCCTCAGCTGCCTGAGGTGGTAGAGCCGCTGCTTTGCTCTACTGGCCTGAGCTCAGATGTGTACAGTCCATGTCAAGTCCTCAGTGACATGAACGCCCAGGTATTTGAAGCTGCTCACCCTCTCCACTGCAGTCCCGTTGATTTTAAGGGGGGAGTAGGACCGCTGCTGTCGCCTACCAAAGTCCACCACCATCTCTTTAGTTTTGCCGACATTCAGTTGGAGGCAGTTCTCCTGGCACCATGATGCCAGGTTTTCCACCTCCTCTAAGTATGCTGTCTCATCGTTGTTGGAGATGAGGCCCAGCACCACCGTGTTGTCAGCAAATTTGATGATGGAGTTGGAGGCGTGCGTGGCCACACAGTCGTGAGTGTAGAGGGCATAGAGCAGAGGGCTAAGTACACAACCTTGTGGAGCTCCTGTGTTGAGTATGATGATGCTGGAGGTGCAACTACTCTCACCATCTGTGGTCTGCCTGTGAGGACACTGAGAACCCAGGCACATAGGTTGCGGTTCAGTCCCAAGTCACTCAGTTTAGTGAACAGTCTGTGGGGGACAATGGTGTTGAAAGCTGAACTATAGTCAATGAACAGCAGTCTCACATAGTTCCCGTTTCCTGTCCACATGACTGAGGGTGGTGTGCAGGACGTGGGATAAGGCATCATCCGCGGATCTGTTGGGGCGGTAGGCAAACTGAAGTGGGTCTACAAAGTTGGAGATGGATGCTGTGATGATGGCTTTGATGAATCTCTCAAAGACCTTCATGACTACCGAGGTCAGTGCAACGGGCCGGTAGTCATTTGGGCATGAGGGCTTATTGTTCTTTGGGACCGGGACAATGGTGGATGTCTTGAAGCACCTAGGGACTGTGGACTGAGCCAGAGACTCGCTGAAGATGGTTGTGAGAACTCTAGCCAGCTGGTCGGCGCAGCAGCGCAGCAGGCGCCCGGAGATGCCGTCCGGCCCCGGTGCTTTCCTGATGTTGACGCGCTTCAACTCCCTCCGCACATCGGACTCGGCGACGGTGATGACGTCACCACATTCCGTCGACCGGCTGCGGGCCTCGCTGCTGTCGCGGGTGACTTTAGCGCAATCGGACTCGAAACGGGCATAGAACGCGTTGAGTTCGTTGGCGAACCCAGAGTCGGCACTCATAGCCACGCTAGATTTCCTTCATTGTCTTCCAGCACGCTCACAAAGCTGACCACTACCTCCGCGAACTAGCTGACGTCCTCCGAACTTGTGTGGTGGACTAACTCCTAATTTAGGTGCCTAAGTTAAGGGTGCCTAAGTTCAGTTTTATTACTCCTTTACCTCCTTTACATACCACCAGGGTCTGGCCTGGGTCTAAATTGACCATTCCCTTGACCCTTTTAACTTTGCCTTATCTGTAGTTTACGTTTCCCTTCCTTAAGTTCCCTCTTTTGTTTTTCCAGGGAACCTTCTTAAATACCTAACATTCTAGCAAGGCAGAAGTCCCAATGCTTTATAGCAGTAAGCACAATATACTGAATAACATGGTCATGAAACATTCACTACACTATCGGTTAATACCTTTAACATAGCACAAACATGCATTAAGAGCTTAACTTCAAGAACTTCTCTCACAAAATCAAACAATATTTTTAACAAAACATTATCACACATGGCATGTTTTATACAATTTATATGAATGTCACGTTTTATCGTCTTGTTTATTACATTTTAATCACATCTTTACAGCTGTATGAACTCAAACATGAATTTTTGACAGAAAAAATATAATATAAGCATTTTAATGAAATCTGCTATACAAATAAATGTTGTTGTGGTTGTTGAAGTTGAACTGTATGTCATCTTGTGATATGCTCTTTTTTCCAGGGTTTGTGTCTCTGAAGTCTGATCCAAGTACTCTGATGACAGTTGCTGGGGTCAGTATTGGAAGTTTCTTAACTGATACATGATAGCACAGACCTTACTTCTGTTTACTCCGCAACCTGCGGTGAGCTGCCGACAATGCTCCAACCTAGATCAGCTTTAACTGCATATGGCTCTTCTACCTTTTGCGATGACTTGCCATGGCGCCAGTGCTCTTGAGCAGTCATAGCCTATGAAGAGTCCAACCTTGCAATCCATCAGCTCTGGTATTTTCTGTGCTGTTCCGTTTAGCTGCTTCCACTTTTTAGCAGTTTCAGGGGTAGGAATGTGGGAATGTTCAAGTGGGATGAAGTTTCTGGTATAAGCAAATGGCAAGTTGATAAAGCTTTGTGAGAAAAACCCTCTAACTCTAAATTGCTTCAATGATATAAAGGCATGGATGAGTAAAAAATTTCTTATCCCTAAATGCCAACAAAACGGAGGTCCTTCTAGTAGGTGCTTGCAATGCTGCCCGCAGTGAAATTGTATCTCTCCTTCAAACCCATGGCCTGAATTTTAATATCTCAGACCGTGTGAGGGATTTGGGAGTTCTCCTGGATACAAACACGTCATTTGTGCCTGGAAAGGAAGAAAAGGGAGCCACCTTTTTATGCCGAATAGCGGCAGGAAACCCCCACCCAGGAGACTTTCACTTTACTTAAACAAGAGATGTTATTTAATATTGTTCAAGGTTAAGCAGTTGAGATTTGCAAGTGACATGAACTAAAATTCATAAAAAGTAAAGCGAAGCATTCCTGTGTTTTGCCGGTTCGAAACCACATGCTTATGTTTGCACGTGGACGTTGCTTCGACTGCGCTTCTTTCGTTGCGGGAAATACAGATGCAGGCAGATGAAATATTTCTGAGGATTTCGCTCTTTTTCTGGTTTAGGAAATAAAGTCTTCCTGTGTCTGTCAGAGAGTGAGGTTTAGAAGGCATGAAGGACAGTAATGGCTATGCTTACATTTACTTTGACTTTTATTTCCTTGCAGACTGTATGAATCCAAGATATTTTGTGTTTTGTCTCATCAACTAACATTTCATTTGTTAACATGCATTCATTCCTGCATTTCAGGCCTGCAACACAATCCAAAAAAAGTTGGGACAGTAAAGCATTTACCACTTTGTAATGTTTCACTGGGAAACGGTGGCCCTTTGCATTTCAAATGAAATCGTCCCCCCTCTCCTCCACGGAATCTCTCCATCACCCAGCTGGGTTCTCCTCCCAATGCATTCCAACTAGGCCTCTAGGTTTACTGGGAGGCGGTGCCTTGCAGCATTAATAGAGTAAAAATATAAATGCAATACAAACTTAGTGAGCAGACCAACACATAAGGCAGCTTATCTGAATCAAAATAAACACGCAAAATTATAGACATGTCTTGTATGAGCACTGTTATGTACTGTATATACGATTTCAATAACTCCGCTTGAAATTTGCAGACACAAAGATGTGTGAAAGGGGTTCTGCCCTTAAGTCAGGTTTGTTTATAGCGCGATGCTGGTCACCGACCGCTGTTAAGAGACCCTCTGTGGCTGAGGTGGGGGGAGGGGATCAAATCCTTGGACTTCCATGATGCTCCATTCCTGAGTTTTTGTATATTTGCAAAATACAATTAAGTTGGTCTGTAAAACTAAAATCTTTTCTTTGTACTTTTGTCAGTTAAATAAAGATTCACGTGAATTACCATATCACAGATTTTTATTTTTGCTGCATTTTGGAAAATATCCCAACTTTTCTGGAAATGGGGTTTGTATATAATCCCATCAAGAAGAGAAACAGGAATACAGAGAACCAACGATACAATCAGACGAACTTCTTACCGCCCGCTTTGCAGCGTACGGAACGTTTATCCCAAAAGGCTCTGGGGTTCACCCTCCGATGGTCCGTGTCCACATGTCCAGTCAGAAGTTGCGATCCCCACGTGTCCTCGTGTGCTCTCAGCATCTCCCGCAATCCGCGGCGGTTCGTCCACCGTCTCGCATTGGTCCGCTGTCCTGCCCCTCTGCGACATTCTTGGACCCCGCCGGTGTCTCGCTCCTCCACGTGGCAAAGGGTATACACTGTATTCGCTTAAAGCAAAGTCCTTCAGTCTGTTACAGGTGCCCCTTTGTGCACTGATGCAAGTTAAAAGTCCCAGGTCCAAAGTTGCTGCCCACAGTCCTTTCACCGATACTGAGGCCTTTCAGTATGATGGTGGTCCCCCGGTTTTTACAATGAACTTGTCCCAATCACAGAATAGAAGTTGATGTTTTTTGTAGCCTTTATGAAGGTTAAGCAGTACTCCTAATGTTTCCCATCTAAACAATGCTTCATCGGAGGAGAGTCTGCTGGTTAAAGGCCAATGCAGTCTTTATATCTTGAGCTAGCGAGGTGCTTTTTTTGAAATGGAAATGTCCATGGGATGATGGTTTTGACATCCCTGTGTGAATTTTTGGGGAGTCATAGGTCTGCCCAGATTGTATAAACTTTATTGAGCTTTTCTGAGTCTGTGGTTTGCATCAAAGAAAAGAACAGTGCTGCGTTTCTCTGTGTGAGGCGTGAAAAAGGGCCATACCCCCCTGGGGGGCAGAGTGCTGTGGGCCTTTCGTTTCCTTAGAGGTGTGAGTGTAGTGCTTGATTCAGAAATATTTTTTTTATAGGACATGTTACTGGAGGGATTGCACTGTGGCTCTAACAGGGATGGGTTGAGAAAGATTATGGGTTTGATGTACACAACTGTGTTTTGGTTGCTCTGGCAACACCGTGTTTACCTCCAGGTTGTAACATGTTCCTATTGTCTTGAGTGTGTATGTGTGTGCGCTGTGGAGTGCCGTTGGTACACGAAGGGAGGTGTATAAAAGTATGGTGTATGTGTGTATGGAGTGTCCGATCATGGGAGAAAGATGGACCGAGATTCCCATGTATTGTCGGAGGATTTTTTGCTCTTTTTGCTTTGGGGTTGTCTCCACCTCGTGGGTCTAGTATAGAAGTGCAGGTGGGGTTAAAATTTCTGTGGTGTGTGTGTTGTGATGTGGTTGGGGTTTATGTAGCAAGAGAAGGTTTGTGTTCTGAGCTTTGAATGGGAGCTTTTTTTAAGCTAAGAATGTATGAATCTTGTCTGTCTGGGGATAGGGTTAAGTTTAGGGCTAGGGTTGGGGCAAGGGCTGTGGTCCTGGTGAGGGTTAAGGTAACAGTTATAGTTAGAAATTGTGGGTGTGCTTGGTCCACCTTACCTTTCACTGAGCCCCTTTGGGAGTTCATGTGCAGAGCACGCAAATCCACTTTTGTTCCTCTCTAGGTGGACCAGTGGACGTTCGCTTCTAGACTTGTGAACACAAAGTTGATAAGTACAGTAGTATTTGTTTTGTGGGAGATGCTATGCAGGTGTTGTATTATTTTGTGTCCATAATTACGATTCCTAACCAATTCTATGCTGGTTTAATGACCATGTGTGCAAGGGTCCAATCATAGATTCAAGGGAGTGAAGGAAATTTTAGGGGAATCCATTTCATTCAGCAAAAGAAACAGGTCAAGTGAAACAGAATCGAAAACCAGAGAAGCAAACAATCCAAAACATCAGGCAAAAACTGGTCAAAAAATACCCGAAGCAGAGACAGGCTATTGGAGGGACACAAGAGGTAATAATAGTGATCAGGTGGGGAAGGCATGGAAACAAACAGAAGCATATGGCCTTACAGGACACAGAATGGCCAAAAGTCCCAGTCCAAGAGTCAAAGAGTCAAAGAGTTTTATTGTCACGTACATAGTAACCGAGTATACCATGTAGTGAAATGCGGTGCCCTGATTCAACAGGAGGCCGTGCGTGGTTACATTCCAGAAAGAAGAAATTTACGAGTAAAGAACAACAACAAAACAAACAGTCAGACAGTCAGACTTCATAGAGTACATTTTCAGTGCAGGCAGGAGTACTGACAAAGCTTGTTTTTCCTTGGGGTCTGTATTGGTCTCCTTAAGGCTGAGCTGAGGTTATGATCTTGGTGTTTTCTTTCACTAGCTTCTGAATGATTTGACTCAATTGTTGTAAATTTAGCTCCCATTTAGATGGTTTAATGAATGGGGTTTACTGTTTCTTTTGTTGGAAATTGAAATAATCTAACAGTTTTAATATTGTTCTGTATCAATGGATGTCCCTGAAGAGTTCCCCCAGGTCTGGCCCGCCTGGTGTCAGGATGAAAGCGAGGCCTCTTTCCAGAAGTTCTTGTTCCGTTTTCGTCAGAGTAGAAGTTTTGAACAAGTTAATAATGGTGCACTTTGTATTTTTATCACACATCTCTAACCTTGAAAGTTTAACTGGTCCAGTCAGTGTTCAACAAAAAGGTTGCCCATTTTAAATAAAAGTTTGTTGCTGTGTTGGTCAATGTATTTATTATCTGCTTCCAGTGCGTGCTGTTGTTCCCTGGGTAACATGCCAGAGAAGCATGTGAGAGGTGTGTGTATGGAGGCATTCAGAAAAGTTTCATGTGCCACCTTCCACATCTGTTGCAACTGTTTTACTGCTTTTTTGTCGTAATGCTGTGATCTGTTGTGGATGCCCACACCTGATGTCACCTTTTGTGTGCGGTGCTGTATGTCTGTTTTTCCCACAATTTTTGCTGTGTGTAGGAAGGTGGCCTCTCGATAGTTGTCTACCTGGCTCCGATCCGCTCTGATCCATTTAACATTTAAAACATGATAAAACAACAATAAAATCAGCAATTCTCCAGGAATGTTTCCAAATAATTCTCCTCCTCCCATGCTTGTGACCCTGGCAGAGGTTGAGTCTAGAGGTCCACAAAGTTGGGTCTCGGGAAACCACCCATCAGCCCCTTCTTGCATGACTTGACAGCGCCCCAGGATGTAATGAGATCTTCCATGGGCCAGAGAGGCTTATCGCACGGGCTAAGATGAGTTTTAATGTTTTCTGCTTGAGTTTAAATAAATAAAACCATACTGTGCCCCTTTTTACGATTCTATTTATTCATTTCACAGACACTTTGGTTTAATTTAACACATCTTTGTTCTGTGTTCAGCAGATATTGTACTATTTTAAATGACTTTTTAGTGTTTTTTGTAAATTTGTGATCATTAAAAGTAGTACTATTAGATTTTGGGATAATAGTAAAACACCAGTCAGGTGTGCATCAACTGTTTAACCGTGTTTATGGTCATCTGCATGGGTAGATGGAGCACCAGTTCACTACCAGATCATTGTCAGTTCATACAAGTTCTTACACACAAGGACTTAGGACTTGCACGTACATGTATGCGAACTACGCACAAATTGTACACAACTCACATTGTGGTACCATGCCAACCGTAACACATATGCCTAGTTATGATCAACAAACATGGGTATCATGACACCCCTGTTGAGGACTTTTTCTTCTGGAGTGACACTGAGTACCCAGATCTGTCTTAACTGCTGCTTTCCCTGATCTGTGAATTCCAGATACAGGACTTAGACAGAAGCACTTGTGTGTCCTCTTGTCCCACGAACCAGTGCAGTTGTCAGTTTATGAAATACAAGTAAAAAAAGGATGTGGCACACCGTCACTTTTGATACTTTCGTACCTATTGCCATAGATTCATACAAAAAATACATGCCAGTGTCTGCATATAATTTTGTCCATCAGCCTAGTTTTCACCTTATCTTTTCATGCAATCCTGAAAACGCGGCAAAAACTAGCGAGCGCAGAAAGAATCGAGTACGACTGCGTGGAGTGGCTCAGAACGATGTCATGTTAAAAAAATAAGCGTCATTCTCCAAGGCGGTTGGCAAGGAGCGTTTATGATTCTGTGCCGCGTATGAGCCCTGTGAAGGGGGAGGCGGGACGAGAGAACGAGAAGGAAGGTCACACAGTGGGACCTGTTGTGGAGAACTTCCTCCCCTTGCCCTCCTCGGAGGACCTGCAGGCCCAGCCCACCAATAGCGGACAGGCTGAAGGAGGCTGAGAGGAGACCAGAGCAGAGCAGGAGAGAGGACAGTGACACAGAGACCGCTTGATGCCATCTATCTGCCTGCAAAAGGACACCAGGATGGAGGAAGAAGGAGACAGGAGGAGAGCAACAAGCCAGGTAGTAATGAACCTCTCAGATTCTTTTTTCACCGGATTACCTCGACTATAAGCGGTAAACACAAACAGAAACTTTGTACGGCGAACAAAGGCAAACTCAAACACACTTTTGTCCGCTCAGACCGGCACGGCACTTTGGCACCTAAACGGTGCGTCAAGCTGAGACGGTAACGCCGAGTCTGGCGCGCACGTGTGTGCACGCAGGCACAACACGCACAGCTCCTTCGCAGGCGTCACGCCTGGACCCGGCCAGGTTTTGCTAAGCCAGACAAGCTGCGGATTATCGAAGGCAACTTGGCAGGTTTGTGCAACAGCGCATGACTGCGACAGTGCAGCGCTTCTGCGGGGAATCTGCGGAGCAGTGGCTTTCTGCACGGAGTTCGGGAAGATGGGTGGCACGCCGGTCAGCACGTTGTTTAGATGATGGACGGAATGGAGCGTCCCGGTAGACTCAGAAATGCATGCTTTGCCACTCGGGTCCTTAAAATAAATCATACATGCACATTATAAAGGCTACATCTGTAAAATAATAAAATAAATTATATATAAAATGAACACATTTAATAAATTTGTGTAACTTTTATTTTTAAAGATGTATTAAATGTGTTAAGATGTATTTTTAATAAAATAAATGTATACTTTTTATTTTGTGCAATTGTAATTCAATCATAACATTACTATATTTGTTATTCATTTGTGAGCCATTTTAACCCATTTTGTAAAAAAAAGGAGGAGAGCTGTTAATAGATTAAGAAGAGGATAACTATTATAATATTTTTGCCAGCTTTTTTGATGGAACCTGTTTGACTTTGCAGAACAAACCGTGGATTCGGAAGCAAGAGACCCTGCAGCCACAGTAAGGTAAGAAATAAGCAATGTTGGCCTACAGTAAAGTACAGTAAAGTACCTTGCCGCTTTAATCGGATTAACTTACAATCGTAAGGGGGGGTCACTCTGTGAAAGGCTTTGTGTTGTCGACGCATCTTTTTGAGTCGATAAGCGTAAAACAATACAACTTGCTAAATGGCCATTAAAATAGACACAGTCCGTTACCCATTCGTACACAAGCCAATGTGACAGACACCCATTCTCCTTTGTGGCGCCCTGGATGCGTTGTTCTTCCAAGGCACTGATGAAGTGAAAGGTTTTCTTATGTTTTACTGCACGGGCAAAGAAAAGCAGAAAACCGATTTAAAGTAAACAAGTAAATCCCGGGTCAGGCTTTGTCACCTGACGCACATCCTGCACATAATACTGTGCATGTCTACACGCCCGGTTCTTCCATTTTATTCCATATTATAAACTGTACACCTTCATCTGACTGTGGTTTGAATGTTGATGTCTGTACACACAAAGTTGTTATTATTATTATTATTATTATTATTATTATTATAGCTTTATTTTATGCTTTGGAAATTATTTTTTCTTTCTCACAGCTGCAACAGATTCATTAATATTTTATAACACATTATAGTGAGGCAGCCCCCCCCCTTTCAGAGCTGATAGTCTTGCCATACCAATGAGTAGCTCATGCCCGTGTCCTGGGGGAGGGTGAAGTTGGAGGGACGGTGGCAGCGGCCCTAGATGAGAATGAAAAAGGGGGTGTCAGCACCTCCAGTCCCCTCAGTCACCTCCCCACATCCACAGCGGAAGAGGGTACAGTCTTCATCCCAGGACACCCATTGTGCCAAATCCCACCACCGTCCTATCATTCGTTCTGCCAGAAGCAAAATGGTTTTCCGTAACTGATTTGGCTAACGTCTTGTTCTCTACTCCAGTTCACCCAATTCTCAGCACCGGTTCGCTTTTACTTTCAGAGGGCAAAGATGAACATGGACTGAGGCACCCAGCATTTACAGACAAGAAGTGTCGTGAAACCTGGAAGGGTGTATGGCCACTTGTATTGGCACAGTATGTGGATTATTTGCTGTTGTGTTGAAAGACAAAAGTCGGAATGTGAAAAAGACACTCGGGCTTTGTTGTTTTTCCTTACGCAAGAAGGTCACAACGCCTCGAAGGCCAAGCTGCAGTTGATAAGCCAAAAAAGTACACTTTCAGAACATCTAGGAGATGTTCTTACTCCCACGGGCAGGTCTTTGGGAGCGAAAAGAATTTAATCAGTAGTGGACTTGTCAAAACCTGAAAGAAAAAAGCTAATGTTATCGGCGCTATCCGTAGAGTTGAGCCATCGACTCAACGGCACTAAACAACATCAGTGCCGGGCATTATTGTCGCCCTTGAATTCAAGGCTAGTTCAACCACTGCAGGACACAGTACATGAAAAAGGCTTGGCTCTTATGGACAGGGTGACTTGGACTGAAGGTGAACAAGCACTGGCTGACCTGAAACTTTGAACGCTCTGACTGCTGCACCTGCTTTGGGGCTACCGGACTATAAGAAACCATTTGTGCTGTTTGCAAATGAGAGACCAAGTTGTAAGGCAGCTGTCCTGACACAGACACATGGGGATAAGCTGAGACCTGTAGCTTATTGCTCAAAAAAGCTCGATCCGTTGGCTGTTGCTTTCCCTGCCTGCCTACGACCAGTTGCTGCCACCTCTCAAGCAGTAGAGGGCTGGGCCGACCTGGTGCAGATGCACTCTCTTATTATTCAGGTTCCTCACTCTGTGCCTGAGAAACTAACTCAAGCATGCACATCTCAGGTGACTCTCAAGGCTCATTTGTTATCAAAACCTTGCTACCGCTTGCTAATGTAACTCTAGAATGGTGTGCCACCTTGAATCTTGCTACTTTGTTGCCTGTGGACACTGATGGGGAACCACACCGCTGCGTAGACGTCCTAGAAGCCGTGTCACGTCCCTGACTGGATTTGACCAACGTTGCTCTTGAAGGGCGTGAACAAGTATTTGTGGGCAGGTGTTCTCTGCGTCTGCTTGACTGTAGCTCATCCACATCGTACGTGATGGTGTCCCCTGAGGGGAAACTGTTGGAAGAACTGTTGTCCGCGTTACTGTTGCCACAGAGAAGTATCAGGCTCACGCTGGCTGAGATGACCCTGTAAACCAAGGAAATGCACATGCTGACTGGTGGGCGAAGGAAGCCGCCCTGTCACTTGATTTGTCGGTGGTGACCATGATGGTGTAGGTGCCCAATGATCAAGATGTTCTTTCTTTACGCAGAGGTGTGTGACTTGGCTGGCCAAGTAATGAGGTGAACATGAGGTTACTGTGGGTCCACAAGGGTTTATTGCCCTTCAGCAAACCACCTGTGTTCTATTTACAGGTGTGCCAGTCAGATAATTATTTACAAACCTTAGACTTTTGCCAGGTAAACCAACAGTCTGTACAACTCCTGCATCCACCAAGCACTTTCAGAATGGACAAGTTATACCTTAGGCTCCACCCTGGGCCATTCCATTCTCTATTTTATGAACAAACTTTCCAGAACCTTAAAAATACAACATAATGACCATCATTTGTTTCAAATACAGAGTATTCAATTATTTAACATACATTTCTCAGTATTTAAGTTAATCTAAGAAATGAATCCATATAAAACAGGTTTTTCAGCTGGACTCTCCCTCAGAGTATATAGACACTACATTTCCCATAATCTCCCTTTTGCCAGCTCACCATCCATTTCCATTTCCCCTGCATTGTTCTTCTAGAACACAGATATGCTGTCAGTATGGTTTGTCCCGTGTGGAGCAACTGCTCCATCATAAGTTGCCCGAGACAAAGCGAGGCAGTGCTGGACGAGTTGGGGGGGACGGGTGGATGCCGATGGAATAATTTGAGATGCGGTGTCTAATAAACCTTTTCCACCTCGCAGCACGTTCCTCGGGGTGGTCAAGGCCGCACTCGGATTGAAGCACACGTCCCGGGATGCCATGGTTTCTCTTGTGTCCCAGTGCCAGGCGGCCCCTGGGTTTGCCACCTATGCATCGGCTTGCTGCCAGAAATGTCACGGCTGCCTTAAACATAATATCGGGGATCTGCCATCCCTATTCCAGAGGGTCCTTTTACGCATTTACAGATGGATTTCATTGACTTAACTTCTTCCAGAGGTTATAAGTATTGTCTGGTCATTATAGATATTTTCTCTAGATGGGTAGAAGCTTTCCCCTGCCGGTGTGCTGATTCCCGGTGTCGACCCATGCCAGGTGGTCAAATTATGTAAGAAACCGTGGATGGTGATCTTCTCTCTCACCCTGCAGGCTTGAGGAAAGCGCTAGGTGAGGCTCATCAGCTGTTGGAGGACTACGGAGAGTGAGAAACTGTGGCCCGTCGTGCAGCTCGGACACCGGGTCCTCATTCGGGATCTCCGGAGGAAGCGCTGGCAACGGCCCCGGTGGCGTGGACCCCATCGGGTTCTGCTGACAATACCGCGAAGGTGGACGGTGCCGACTCCTGGATTCACCTGACTTGCTGCAAACACGTGGATCCATCATGCTGAGTTTCTTTATTTTCTGCCTGAGCGCCTGGACTGTAACCAGCGGTGCTGTGGCTCACCCACTTCCTCACGGGCTTCGTGGCGGTAACACATTTTCGGCTTTGAGTAAAAGTGATTTGTGAGCATTTGATGTTCGTAGGGGGGAGTGTGCGAAGACATTTTATAAATAACTGGGAATTCTGTTTTACATTCTTAAGTGCTGAAGTGGAAACATACTGGTAATGCCCTATAATGAATATGTACACAAATGCTCCTCAACTCACGATGGTCCAGCTTATGGTTTTTCAACTTTGCGGAGGTGCGATAGGGATGCGCATTCAGTAGAAACTGTACTTACTTATATAATATAATTTCATATAATTTACTTTATTTATTGACCATCTCTTTCTTGTCTTGTGGCACTGAGCATGTTGTTGACCTAAGAACTTCCCTAGGGGTCAATAAAGTTTTATCTTATGATGCTCTCTCATAATGCTGGGCAGCGGCAACGATCCGCATCTCCCAAAATGCCACACGGTTGCTAAACATGTCGATACTCTGCAGTGTTCTGTGTCGCCAGTGGTTTTTTGACAGTAGGTTGGGTGTATAGGTATGTGTCGGTCAACGATGGACTGCATATACGACGGTGGTTTGTAGCCTAGGAGCCAATAGGGAATACCATATACAAGGCAAAATGGACATGATGTGGCGCATGTACAATACGTGCTATGATGTTCGCACAACAACGAAATTGCCTAACAACGCATTTCTCAGAGCACTTCTCCGTTGTTAAGTAACAATGCATTTTCGACTTAGGATGGGTTTTTCGGAACGTAACCCCATCGTAAGTTGGGGACCACCTGCAAGTGTGTTTGCTTTGTTTGAATGCAATAAAAAATTATGACCGGGGTCGCTCGGGGAGGCACTCCTTTTTGAAGGGTCTCCCGGCAGCGCTGATGTTCAGAAACACAGTTCTGTCCTGAGTGTTTGCAGGAATTGTCCTCAAGAGTCATTTTTCTTCCACACCAGGCATGGCGATGGTCTCCCAGGAACCCAATTGGCACAGAGCAAATCGGTCCACTTCCACGTCAGAAGGAAGAATCAAACTCACTGTTCCATCAATCCCATCCTTCACAAATCCAAGCAGCACTCACAGGGAAGGATCGTTTTTTGGGATTTCCCACAACAACGCAACGGCAGCCCCCCCCACAAACCCCTCTCCTCCAGCAAGGGAACATGACCCGACCCTGGTCCGTACAGCAACCGGGATTCTGGGCCTGATCCTGGCCCTGACAGTGCTGGGGAATGGGTTTGTGCTCTGGATGCTGCTGAGAAGGAGGAAGCACCATGAACCCATGCACTTCTTCATGGTAAACCTGTGTGTGGCAGACCTGGTGGTTGCCTTCTTCCAGGTAAGCACTTGCAGACCAGTGGAGCTCTATGACAAAAACGGGCAGGAGGTCCAACTTCCGTTTAAGCTTCCTCATATAACCACGAGTCATTCTTTGCATTTGCTGTTCCCACAAGGCCTCATCTAGTCAAAGGCACAAAACCTCCACAGTCAGAGATTCAGCAGATGTAAATGAACAAATATTTTCCAACATGAAGTAGCAGCTCTTCATTACGCCCTGCACTGACCCTTGTTGTTCATATCGGTGACACCCCCGGTACATTGGAGGTTCAATCCCTCCTGTAGGTTCTCCTTCTCAGTTGTGATCTTGCATCTTTCAGGTGCTGCCCCAGCTGGTTTGGATCGTAACGGAGTGCTTCAATGGTCCAGATGTCCTTTGCCGTTCTGTGAAGTACCTGCAAATCGTGGCCATGTTTGCATCCTCTTACATGATCGTGGCCATGACAGTGAACCGTTACTATGCTATCTGCTACCCGCTGCAGGCCTACAGCAGTGGGAAAACATCATACACCCTGGTCATGGTGGCTTGGGTGCTGGCGCTGGTGTTCAGCTTGCCTCAGGTGAGGAGTGCGGGGTTCAGAACAGCGCCATCCTGCCTCGGACTTCAACAGCCACAAACCTTCATGTTTTCTGTTTCTAAAGCATGGTAGCAAAAGTGTGTGTGTGTGTGTGTGTGAACCCTTGGACAGCTTCGGTTCCTCCCACAGGTGTTCATCTTCTCCATGTCGGAGGCGTCCCCAGGAGTGTTTGACTGTTGGGGTCACTTTGTGAAGCCATGGGGGCTCAAGGCCTATGTCACCTGGATGACCTTGGCTGTGTTTGTGATCCCAGCTCTCATTATTATCATCTGCCAGGTACTGCCCTCCTTCATGAAGTCCCCTGTCTCTCAGTCATTGTTCCTCCTTCTATATTTACACTGGGGCTTGTTAGTAGGAAACAACCCTAAGGTCGAAATGTTCGCATGACCTTTATTGTTCTTTGCTTAACCTAACGGTTTTGTTGAGATGCCAAATTTTAAGCCACGCTCACAACCCCTACTGTTTCCCTGATCCTCTCTGTGCAGTGTTTGATGTTCTTCATGTTTCTTCCTCCAAGTAATAATGCTCACCGCCCTCCCTCCCTTTCTATCCCGCCCAGGTGCGCATTTTCAGAGAGCTCCACAACATCCACCTCAAGTCAGAGAGAGCAGCGAGCACAGAGTGCAAGAGGAGCCCCATGCTCCTATGTCGCTGGAGACTGAGGGAGGCAGGGAAGCCAGTGGAGGAGGGACGGGTGAGGAGAGGTGGAGGAGTGGAGCGGAGAGAGAAGCAGAGCGCAAACCCCCAACCAAGCAACAACAACACCTCGAGCACCCACGGCAAGGACGTCTCCACCTCCACCTCAACCCATGACTCCCTTCCTTCACACCTTCCTCCTGCAGCCCTGAACCTACATGAAAGCCAGACCACCCAGGCTTCATGCCCTGGCTCCTCTGAGGTTCTCAATCCCACCCCTTCACTCGTAACACCAGCTCGTAACTCACAATGTAGCGCTGCTGTGGAAATCTCCAGCTTGAACGACCCCGAGAAATTTCCGGAACACGACACCGAGTCCTGCATGACGCTAGAGGAACCCCCCCCCCCGCACTCACCTCTCGCTCTGCCTTCTCCTGAGGTGTCCAAAGCTGTATCCAAGACGGTGTGGATGACACTGGTCATGATGCTGGTGTTCATCGTTTGCTGGTCGCCCTTCTTCACTGTGGAGCTGTGGGCTGCCTGGGACCCCAACCCACCTATTAAAAGTGAGTGTTCCAGTCTTTCCCCTTTTTGAGCTTCTGGTTTTTTAATTCTCAGGCATTACTTCCCGAAGGGTTAGCGCTGCCTTCGCCTTCACATTAGAAAGTACGGGGCACACGTGGTTCGAGTTAGAAGAGCATTAAATGGCACTAAAGTGGTGGCCACCTGCAAGCAAAGCGTTGGAATTGCACTTCCTTTCTTGAAGCAGCACAACGGCTTTTCTTCTTCAAATAAACATTGCAGTTACAGCTCCAAGATCATCGCAAAGCTCAGTTTATGTTCTTGAGACATGAAAACGGTTTAGCCAGGCTGAGCTGCAAGACATCTTAGAGAATCGTGGTGACGGCAACGGAGTAAACAGAAACAAGCAGAAACAAACCTGACGTATTTATTAGCCTGAAATTTAAGGCGGGTTTCTTATTACTTTATCAGATGGCTGTTTTTTAACATTTACACTTAATTTTAAATTTTTCTCAATTTCCGATGTACGGCGTTTCAAATTTCTCATAAAAGCTCAAAAGGAGCGAATTACACACACCGGGATGTTGTAAAGATGGCCGCGGGGCAGTGTTTCCCCAGCATGCATTCAAATCGGTCATGAAGCTGAGCTAACCTCAGAGTTTGTTTCAGGGTTGTACCACGCAGTATCTTCTGTTCTGAGAAAAGCTGGGATGCTACTGCACACTTTTCAACACCCAGGCCTTTCCCCTACAGGACTGGTTTTGATGCCCCCAGAATGTCTCACAGCCCCAGTCCTCTCTCTGTACTGCTTAGGTGCTGCCTTCACCATCCTGATGCTGCTGGCCAGCCTTAACTCGTGCACCAACCCATGGATCTACACAGCCTTCTCCAGCAGCATATTGCAAGAGCTGCAGGCCCTGGTCTGCTGCGGGCTCAGGGTCTCCCGGTACGATGACTCCGCGGTCACACAGACCTTCATGCACTGAAAGCATAGCTCCTGCCACGGCCTCTGTCGACGGAGAGAACAGTTTGGCAAGAAGTTGCACGCTATCTTAGAAGAGAGAAGTCTTTTTTATCTGTAAAAATTATGTTTGAAAAGTAACTGCTTATATTACATATAGTTAAGTCCTGCACACAAACAGTCTAGCAAGCTCTAGCAAGTCGGTTTCTAACAACACTGCAGGCTGAAGTTGTTAACTTTCGCAAACATCAGGAATCGGATTCATGCAGTTGAATTCAAAGAGAAGAACAGGATCGACAGGGAAAGTAGAGGTTGGATGTGCTGTAAATTCATTTTAACACACAAGCCAAGCACTGCTGCTGGGATGCACACGTAGAACTGCACCATGACCAAAGGTGACCGATATCACAGCCCAGTGTTCACATCACATGGACTCCTTGGGTCAGTCCTTGCAAATATAAAACCGCACGGTGACACATAGGGGAGGGCTTCACAGCCCAGCTGAAGCTCACACATTTGCAAAAAACTTTAAATGGATTCTTCAAAACTATGAACTGACAACATTTTAGTCTTTAAATTGTAAGCCAGAAGGCGCACGACTATAACTCACTTTGCATTTCCAAAAGCAGCACTTGCAGCTCCTCTACTCTCTAAGGTTGCACACCTTAAGACGTGTTTGCTGGAAGAATGAGACAAAATGAC
>CM030900.1:19284-126382 GCA_018136845.1 Heterotis niloticus
ACAGGGATCTATAGTCCAACATCAGCATCAGATGTCAATGTCCTGACTGTGGTCACACAGATCATTCTGTTGCTGTAAACCAGGCTGGATGTTCATCCTTGTGGCTGGGACAAAAAATGGCTTAAAGGATGAAAGAGAATCTGGAGATGATGAGATTTCAGCAGTGATTTTTTGCGGAGAGCTGAAGTCTCAGGGCATCCTGTGGTCAAGGTAGCAGTCTGTCCCCACCGGTGTGATGCATTTTGAAGGACAGAGCTGCTGCTACTGGAGTGCAGGAATAGTCCTCATCCATAATCACAGTCACAGTCCACAGTTATATACCATGGTCCACAGTTATGGTTCACTGATGACCACATGTGTTTCACCCACCTCTCTCTGAATGTACAGTGAAGCTTTTCTCTCTTCTGGGTGACCCATATCTCTTCAGTGCTCATGTGAAGCTTACGCCTCACTGACTTTCAAACATAGAAGCAAACAATTCTTTCTAATGATTCTCAACTCAACAAAATTCCCAGCTGAGAGAGCAGAAATAAAACTGCTCAGATGATTTAATGTTTTAAATGCCCGAACATAGAAAACTTTGTAATTTAAACTCAGTCAAGAGTACTACCAAACTGGCAATGATGGGTAATATGAAGTGGGTGTGAGAGAGGACAAGGTAGTACATGTATGAGAGAGAGAGAGAGAGAGAGAGAGAGAGAGAGAGAAAGAAAAATCCAGTGGACCATCTGAGTGCCAGGGAAGATTCTCCACACAACGACAGGAAGAGACAGGACAAGCACTAAGGAGTGAATCACATCCATCTGCGTTTCTTCACCTAGGACCAGTTCTTACTGTGGTAAACACCTGTCCCACAGCGAAGACCCTTCACCTGAGACCCAGGTGACCCTAAGAAGGACGATCATGGAGACATATGTCCAGACCCAGATGTTAGGACAGCTCATCGACTGCAAGTCCCGACAGCGGCTGATGCTCTAGGTGAGTACAGAAATGGCTTCGCTGTAGATGGTAGTGGGAAGGTGTTTAGGTCACGACTGGACAGAACTTTACTGATCCCTATGGGAAAATTCACATACTGAGCAGTTATGGGCAAATTCCAACAATAGATATATAACCAAAAAATAATATAAAGAAAAGACAATTATCAATTACAGTATTTCTAAACAGCCAAATGAGTATAATGCCTCTGCAGTCACTGGGACTTTCCTGCCTCTCTGTATGGAGGAGCTTACTGCTAACAGCTGCTTACTGCTAACAGGCCCCATGTGGTGTTACGGAGGCAGGTGTCTGTTTGTTGGAGAGACCCCCAACAGAGCTGAATATCCCAGTGGTTAATGGAGGTCATGGTGGTCACTTCATTTTGGGAATGTGAGCCAATGTTCATGATGGAATGTAGCTTTCTCCTCACCCTGGATTGTGCTATGGCTTCCACTAAATTGGGGTTATGACCCATGATGGATTGAGTCTGTGCCTCTCAACAGAAGTGGTGTTTCCCTCCAAGCACAGTGGCACCACAGAACAATTTTGCAACTGCGATCAGGTAGAAGATGCGGAGGATGTTTCCTGAAAGATCTCGTGTTGCCAGTGTCTTTGAACATCTGAAATCCTCTGCATGATGAGTTTGTGTCTTCTGTGTCATGGACAGAGAAGAGTTTTTAAGATGATTATAAACCCTTTGAGGTATGGTTTGTATTTCCATCGCCAAAACTAACAGACCAGAAAGTTTCACAAAGTCATAATGCATCAGTGCTCAGAAGAGGAGACAATGCAGGGTGAACTCAGAGTGTGGAGATTAGAGTGGTTGTCTCACTATTGCAATGCTTGCCCTGACCTTGTGTTGCTATGTTTGATCTCTTTTAGTCTTTCTTTTAAATAAAGTTTTATTAATAACTCATATTGGATCATACCCTGATCTCCTAGTAGATGGTGGACACTCGACCCGCTGCTTTAGTCTGGAAGATGCTGATGATATGGAGTGTGTTGGTGTGGACCTGTCAGAAACTCAGTGGGGCTCAGTGGATCATACTGGTATCTACAGTTTGACCGAAGGTGGATGGATTTTGGTTTTGTTAATGGTGTCGACTCTGCTGCACTTGTGGTGCTGCAGGTCTGAATCTCTCTCTCTCTCTCTCTCTCTCTCTCTCTCTCCGTCTTGCTGTCATCCACATCCTCAAAAACCCATTAGAAAGTGGATTTCTTCTGGGACGATCTCGCTTTCCACCTGGGAGCTGAGATGATTTACGCTCTGCTTCCTTTTCTCTCGCACTTTAATTGCTGTGCATATCTGTGTGTTTCGCACTATCTGGGGGGGGGGGGGGGCAGTGACCCGGTACAAACCCACCGATTTAGTAATGACTCCCAATTTGTGGGAAATGGGGTCACTGATGGTGAAGATTGCCACCCTGCTATCAGTGGGGTTTGGGGTCCATGTTGGAGCTCCTGCATTACTTAAAACCCTGAAGCCACCGCTTCACGAGCTCTTAACCTCCTACTCAGTAAAAGTTAGTCTTATACAAATTATGGGGTACCTGTGTCGTTGCCATGGCAGCATATTGAGATGTACATTAACCCTACTCAGGTCTCAGCGTTCCAGTGTGCCTTCAGCATGGCCTAAGAAACTTACAGCAGTAACATGGTGCTCTGGTGTCCACCGATCAACTGCTCCGTGAGCGCTCATGCGCTTGTTTGCACTCATCTCGTGTTTCCGCATGCGAGCGTGACCTCAAGCATGCTTTCCCCGAAGCGTGTGCACCGTGGTAAACGAGAATAACCCTCATTCACTTGTGCCAGCGCTGCTCTTTCCAGACTGCTCTCTGCTCAAGTCCCCAAGGAGATGTTTCAATTTAGATCTGGGGACTCCGCTGGGGTTCATCAGCCCTGCGATGCGAGTGTTTCTGTCTCTGTGTGTGTTAGGAGGGGTGTGCAGTTCCTTTTGTCAAGCAACAAGATTTCATACCTGCAAGGAATGCATGGTAACAGTAGAATGTGCAGTAAAAGGGATTCCACAGCAGTGGGGTCCAGTGCTGAAGGGAGAGACACAGGAAAACCAGTGGTGCTCACCAGTGATGGGATTAAACCATCACTCAGTACCATTGTTCTTCAATGGGATGGTTTTCCAGTAATGGGACTGCACTGTGTTATTGGTCTTTAGGAGGACTGTACTTCCTTAAGGTAAAACTATTCATTAAAAGGGAAACCGCTTATTGAATGCAAAACTGCTTATTAATTGTTGTGCAGCCGGCATTCAGCTGTGAGCAGATGGCTCTACTTTTCTTGCTCAGGTTCTGCCAAAAACATTACATGAATAAATAAGGATGTTTCCTTTTTTAAATGTGCGGAGAGGCCAGAGAGTAGTGCAAGCGGCAGGCTGCAGTAGCAGGAGGCGTGTCAACCCTAACCCCAACCCTATTTCAAACGCTTATCTTAACCACTAACCCTAACCCCTGACCATGACCATAAATCTGTAATGTAAACAACCATAAGAACACAAGCACATACCTAGCAGTATGTTTTCTTAAACATGGAATAGAAGCCCTGGAGATCACAGGACAGGACAATGGGCTATGGTCAAAACTGAGTCTCAGAAGGAAGGAGGAACACGGAAATAGAAAAAAAAACAGACTCTACAAAACATTAATTTGGCTGTAACCAGCCTTGGCTCCTAAACCACAGAACCAGGTAGGGAAGGGGGGGGGTGCTACTGCATAGCCACTGGAATTTTTAGTCCCCCCAGCTGTGGGGGGCTGTACCCTAATCCCTAATCCAAACCCTCAACCACTAACCCTAACTGGTCTGTTTGTCACAAACGCCAGTACAGTGTGACCTCTACATCCTGTCCACGTCTCTCTGATCTGGGTTGTGCGCTAATCTCCACTGGTTATAATTAGGTTTTATTGGATTGCAGTGGTGCCTCTGGGTGTGGCGGCCAGAGATACCGAGTCCTGGTCGCAGGGGAGCAAAGGTATGACAGACTCTGTGAAGCCCAGAGGATTGTGGGTTGTTGCTGTTTATATTGTTTAGCTTTGACTTCCATGGTGTCACTCTGGACTTGCAGGGTCCTCTACCTTCCTTCTTGTCTCCCTCATTGCCCAGTTGGCCTAGTAGCTCCCATTTCAGCTGATGGAGGAGAAAGATGAAGGTCACCACTGACTGGCTGGCAGTCTTGTCAGGGGGGCTGGTTTCCATTAGGACTTTGTCACAACTCTGCAGGCTGAAATGCCTCCTGGTACTGTCAAAAGAGGCAGCTGGGATGTGGGGGAAAGATGGGGTAAAAAGAATAGTCATATGTGGTGGAGGTCAGGATTAAAGACTTTAAAAGGTAGCTGTGTCCTTCATCTCCTTGGGTGTGTGTGAGTGTGTATTTGTGTGTGCATGTCAAGGCCACAGTTTACCTTTCTTCATGAAAATGAGTGCAAGTTTCTCCAAAAAACCTAGTGGCTGATGCGTTGCAGACTGCGTCATGTTCCTCAACCAGGAACCAGGTGCTCAAAATGCCTAACAAAGTGACAGCACTTGTGCCTGAAGGAGAAAGAGTAAAGTGGGCATCCTGTGGCAGGTCAGGGCTTCTGCTGATGGAGAGAAACTGTCAAAGGATGGATGACTTAGGGAAGCAGCTCAGGTTTCCAGCTGCTGTCAGGGAGATGTTGAGGCCAGACATACAGACGCTCCAAAGCAAGAAATCTGACTGGAGTTTACAGAGGTTTGGAGGAGAGAAAGCAAGATGGAGCTGGTAGAGCAGTGATGCTCAAAACGCTAGAGGGCAAAGTGTGTGTCCTTTGAAATGACTGCAGGGGCTGCTGGGAAGTCTTTGTATAAAGTCTATAAAATATTGGGCATCAGTCAGAGGAGGTAGGTGAAAATTATTACTGCTTTTATGGAAAGGCTGCAGGTTCGGAGACGTGAGCTGTGTCGTGCTCCTTGGATGCAGGCCATAGTCTAATCAACCCCAGTGGAGTCACCTGAACAAGGCTGTTTGAAGCTGAAAGACCCAAAATACCCCATGACCCCACTTTGCATTACTAATAATGTGTTCAGGTGTTTTGAAATATGTGACACAGGCGGTGAGCTTGTATATCTTGTCAGTGAAATTCCTTTTATATTAACAGTTGGATTTAAAAACGCTCATCTTCCATGAATATAATAATATTCCAGCAACAGAAAACTCAGATAGCTCAAAAATAACTTCAGTTGAAAAAATAAAGAGGATATGTTTATTGTGACCAAAGCATGCAGGGGGGAGAACCTGATCTCATTCGCGATCCACCAACAGTGCGAGGCCCACCCTGCTATGCTGCTGTGCTACTGACCTTGTGTGTGAGGGTGGGCTGCTCTGTGCTCCATGTGGAGGAGGAGTGTGTGAACTCATGGGGAAAAAACTTTACACAGCTTTGCACAATTTAAGCGAAGAATTAGAGCAGAAGGAGAGGAAGCAGGAAGCCGAACAACCGTTATGAATTAAACATCTCCTCCCACGGTGAATGCGGGCAAACAGCTGCTCTCCGACATCGACATGATTCACATCAGTACAGGTCGGGGTACTGTGGTTTGGTCTGTTCATCTGCAGGTAGCATCTGAACACAATGAGTGACAAGCAGAATCTATCAGGACTGAACACACAACCTTCTGGTCTTCATTCCTGTTTGTTTTCATGTTGTCAAGCTGCTGCTTAAATCCACAACCGGGACTGAATCTGTTTCTCTCTGATCAGTTCTGACATTTATTTTCTATCCTAATAATTTTTTTAAAGGCATTTCATAGCTGACTGTGGGGGGAGGGGGATCACATGTCTGGGCTGTTAAAAATAGACTTTTATTGCTTTAATAAATGGCAAAACAAAAGGGAGTGAAAGGAGCAACCAAAATGTCCAAGCATCCAGCAAAGCTGCTTCATGCAGCATTTCTGCAAGGTGCTGCTCCATCTTGTGAGAAATAGCTGCTCAGCATCAGTGCCTCAGCCAGCAGCAGGGGTTCATTACTGCGGTATGGCCATTCTTACCCTGTTTGGTAAGTTCATCTACCATAAAGTCACAGATTCATAACTTTGGTCTCTAAGTGTGATTATTAGACGTGTGTTGTGTAGTCTCTAGGACCTGAAACCTGCATCCAGCAGACCAAGTCTTGCAGTCCAGCAGGCTGTGGGTTCCTGGTTGGAATCACTATTCCTGCTGTAGTTCCACTGATCATGGTACTTAACCTGGATTGATGCAGTAAAAAACCCTGCTGCACAAAAGGGAAAATCACTGTACAGTTTATTGTCTGACTTGGTGAGTCAGCTTGGAGAAGAGAGATGTACAACTGAGGGTTATTTATTAAAGCTACATGTTCACCCTCCTGTGAGTTCACTGACAGATGAACTGTTTTTAGAAAACGTGTGTGTGTGTGAATACACAGCCTACAGAGGCACAGCGTGAACCTGACTTTTATAGTTTTGTTCTCACAGGCAAACTGCCTGTTGGAAAACGTGGGCAGATCCATCATGCCCATCAAGGGGCACCACGGAGGTCGCAGTCAGACCTCAGGGTCATTCCACTGCGTCTCGGAGGGCTGCCACTCCCCCCAGGGGCGCCTTGACCATGCCCATTGGCCTGCAGGGGGCACTATTCCCCGTGTTCATAGCGGCCAGCAGCCCTACCCATCTTGCCACGAGTGCCTGTCTTCGTCAACCTCTTCGACCTCCAGGAAGATGCAGCTCGCTCCCCCAGGACAGTCGGGCACTTTCCACTCAGACGGCTTCCGCACCCTGCAGTACCACCGCCCAGCCTGTCGGGGGCAGCGTAGCGAGAGTCCTAATCGTATCAGACACCTTGTGCACTCTGTGCAACGCCTCTTCAACAAGTCCCACTCAATTGAGGACCCCACCACAAGGGCAGAATCCAACTATGAGGATTCTGACCCCCAGGATCAGAGACTGGGGGTTCCTGGGGTCAGGCAGAGAGTGGAGGAGGGGCAGGGTGGGACCGGCTACCACAGTGGCCAACACAGTTCACGCCCTGGCCGACGCAGCAGGAGTCACGATCGCAGCAAGAGCAGAGACTCCCATCACAATGGAGCTGCTGCCATGTGGAATTCGGACCTCCAACTCAACTGGGAAAGCAGCAATCAGGCAACCAGTGAGGGGCGCCATGGAGCATTCAGAGGATATCACACACTGGATAGGGAGCCGACCCCCAGGCCTCCTGCGCCCCCGGAGTTCAAGGGAGGGTCGCAGGCACTTGTTGGAACAGCCAGAGAGGAAAGTATGTGGGCAGCGAACAGGGGCGCTTGGACCTCAGCGAGTGTCAACCGGGGGTGGGACACCTGCCCACATACCAGGTCAGCAAAGGACACCACACCTGAACCCCTGGGGTCAAAGGTGAAAGAGCACTGCTTCCATTACCTGCAGGTGGGTTTGGCAAGGAACTCTTAAGCTGTGTGTTAAGCCATTTTTTGTTTGTACGTCAGTAACTGATCTCTGCGATTGACCACTGTGTGTGTGTGTGTGTGTGTGTGTGTGTGTGAGACAGGTCCCAAGGGACACATGTCCCGCTGAAATCACCCCCAACCGTGTGGATGGCTCTGAGGAGGTACCATCTCACAGGATTCGGAGTGGCAGCTACATCAAAGCCATGGCGGAGTGTGACAGCGCTGAGTCAGGAATCCCGAAAAGAGGCAGAGTCACTGGTGACAGAGAGCCCTTCCGCCGCTCAATCAGTATGGACCACCAGTCCAGAACCACGTACGGTCCTCTCTTCCTCCTTGTCTTTACTGGGTAGTCCCTTACCTCATGAAGGTGTTTGAAGGACCATGGGGAAGCAGCAAACAGGGAGCAAAAGATTGAAGTCACTGTGTAGCAGTGGTCAATGTGTAACAGAGTGGTCGCTGTTGACCAGCGGTCGGTGGTCAGTATGAAGCAGTGGGCAGAGGTAGTGATAAGTACTGAGAAGTGCTAAGCTGTGGTCCCCGTGAAAGTATGGTCAGTGTGGATTTATGGTCAGTGTTGAGATGTGGTCAGTGTGGTGTCAGGACTGAGAAATGAGTATCAATGCTGTTCTGTGGTCACTCTGCAACTATGAACATGGTACATTTGCAGGTGCTCCTGTACACATTGCAATGACCCGTTCCGCAGCAGTCACTCCCTGCCCAGAAACCGCAGTCCAGACCACATGTGCATGTGCCCCCCCCCCAGCACCCAGGTGAGCCTCAGCAAGCCCACAGTCATGGTATGTGTCTGTAGTGTGACATCTCAGTGTGTGAGTCTCTGCTGTGGCCTTTGGGGGGGTACAGGCAGTGGAGGCTCTGGACCTCCCCGGAACTTTCCGGGCTCGAAGCCACAGCTACCTCTGCGCCATCCAGGCGGGCGTGTCCCAGGATGACTGCTTGCCTCCTGTTTCTCGGGTCGGAACCCAGAGCAGAACAGGTGAGAGGCTCCACCCTCTGACCCCGTGGTGGTTCAGATTTACGTCCTAGTGTCCCTGTGCCTTTCACCCCTCCCTTTCCTGTTTCTCTACCATCCCCTCTGAAATATTGCTACAAAAATACAGTAAAAATATGGATCCTGTGATATGTAACCACCTGTTGGCTGATCCTTCTCCACCCAAGGTTGATTTTACCCACAGAAACACTGTTAATGCACCTGGTGCGGCATACCATACCGTCCAGAGAGGAAGTGCGAGGTCCCCTTTGAAGGTTCCTGTCTGCAGTTTCATCTCCATTTACCTGCTGTTGTTGCAAAAATGAGATGTTAATTCAAGGCCATTTCTAAGGGTTTGGGCCCAGTGCTGCATGTTCTGTGGATTTGTTCTTCTAGCCCAGCTCAGATATTTACATGTGGGGAACATTTGTACTTTTGACATCCATTTTTGGGAGAAGAGAAAGGTTCTCTTAAGTATTCATCTGAAATTATTTCCATTTGTAACAGACTTTTAAGACTTTTTAACTCCTTACAAAGGTTCTTTTTCCACTGGGTTCTGGAGTGATGGAACAGCTTGAGATGATAGGATGGAATAGCCTCTCCCTGGCACCTGTAGGTCACAGATGTGTGCTGGGGGGGGCTGCGTGGTGCTGGTGAAGTTCTTGTTTGCAGCCATATATAGGAAGAGGGTTTAATGTTAAAAGGAAACAAAATTTCTCTTTGGCATTATTACAGTTCCTCACCAACTTGTGGTCTTCGGAGCCTTGAGCAGTTTCCTTCCGGATCAATAACATTTTTATATTTTTACTGTCTTACTGACTTGTTTATAAGAGACCATATCTCTCCATGTCAGCACTCCTGCAGGACAGAAAGGTTCCCCCTCCCCTCCCGCCTCGAATGTCCAAGTCACGCCTCAGAGTTGCAGCCCAGAGCAGCACAGAATCCACTCAAAGCTTGTGTCCACCAGCGGCACGGAGGCCCAGACCACACAGCCAGTCTCTGGACGACATGGAGGACAGTGGGAGGCATTTACACAGGGGGGGCTGCCCACTGAGGACAGGCGCGAGTTGGGTGGATGGCTGGTTTGAAGACTCTTCTTCTCAGGCTGGCTTGCTCCAAGGCCCAGGGACTAAGCTGCGCAGTTATTCCACAGAGATGCTGGACAGGGTGTGTGAGCCTTTAGAGCCACTTTTCCATATGGGACTGGACTCTATGAGGACCGGTCTGCTGGGGCAAAGCTGGATGAACCAAAGGAAGCACACAAGGGACAGTGTGATCTCCAGAGGGGATGAACACATGTGCAACTGCAGGCCATCCACAACTATGCAGGTGAGTCTGTGGACTGACCTCAGTTTTAGTGTTGTCTGTATTGGTGTCCATATTGGAGCTGTTGTCCGTGTAGGGCTCATTTTTGGGGTTGGTGATGACATCTCTGGCATTCTTGTGATGATTTGTGTCCAGCAGAGAGACCCCTTGGGGACCCTCTCTGACTCTGACACAGACAGTAAAGGAGCAACAAGGAGAATGCAGTCAATTGGCATTCAGGTTGAAGAAGACAGACGGTACCTCTGGAGAGAGGATGATGGGGGGTTCCTTCGTGACCAAGAGGACAGAAGGAACCACAGGCAAGAAGGTGACAGAAGATATCTCCCATCTTCTTCCCGAAGGTATCTCCGGGATGAAGATGTTGGGCATTACCATCCAGACCAAGAGAACAGGAGGTATCGCTGCAGTGAAGATGATGGAATGTACCTTCGACAACAAGAGGACAGGAGGTACCTCCAGGGTGATGATAAGTTTCTTCAAGACAAAAACTATAGGAGGTACCTCTGTAGCAAAGACAAGGGGAGGTTCATCCAGGATGAAGACGGTGGAAAGTGTCTCCAGGCTAAAGATGACAGGAGATATGTCCAGAGGGATGATGAGCTGCAGTATCATCCAGTAGAAGAGGACAGGAAGTACATGCAGGTGAAAGAAGACAGGAGGTATGTAAGAGAATCAAGCAGAGCTGCACATTTCTTTTTTTATTTTGTGTAGTTCTCCCTCCCCCACTGTCAAATGTCCACCTGCCCACTGTCCCATACAGGCACACGCTCCAGGGCTCCAGCAGCTTAACAACAGACCCACAGACAGAACCAGAGAATGAAGGGTCTCTGGACCAGAGTGATGCATCTCAGTGGAACTCCTCCTTCCAGAGAACCGTTCAGGACCACCTATACTACTATGGGAACAGTCAGACCCAGGGTTCCCGAGGGCAACCAGCCTCTGGATCGGTGTCCAGACTGAGTTTGGGGCTAAGCCCATTTTTAGGCATTGGGTCCTCCAGCCAGCGAGATGCTGAATTTTACCTCCATCTGCTCCGCCTGGAGGTGCAGAGGATAGAGGGTTGGTGTCGCACTATGGAGAGGGAAGCCGAGCAAAATCAGCTGCCTGAGGAAGGTGAGCCCCTGTTTTTCATCTCGTGACCTCTGCGTGGTTCAACTCGACAGCGAACCCATCATACTGCTGTCAGCTGTTATACACATGGCATTTGACAGCATTATGTATGGCCTCTATGTGTCCCTTAAGTCCTTGCAAAGATCCACAGCGCAGTGGAAGATGCGCAGCTGCTGATGTCCCAGAAGGTCCAACACTTCTTCCAGCTCTGCCAGAAGAGCTTGGTGAGTGTGGCATGACTTTTTTTGAAATGCTGTGCAGTGTGTGGACCAGATAGGAGCTCATCTTACTTCATCCTCAGCATCTGTGCTCAGGAAGACATTAAAATTGTGAACAGTATGGATGCCCCCCTTCACCTCCCCGACCCCACAGGACCCGACAGCTGTCCCTCACTCCAGTACTCGCAACCTGGCTGCGCTTTGGGAGCTGCTGCAGCTGGCACTCGAGGAGATTCGACTTGAATTCCTGGACCTGCAGCGTCTGCGGGACTCAGGCTGGAGACTCCCACCTGACCAGGTGAGGTGAGGGGTCTCCATACCACTCAAGTTGTGGTTTACACACCCACTCATATAGAACCAGAACCACTTGGCTGCTCTATTACTGCTCCCTCATCTAAATTCATTTTTGCCTCAAATATGGTAGCCTTCTTTCACTGTCCTCTTGTTTATGCCCTTTCTTCAATTTTCCTACACTTCTTTCACCATCTCCTGTTTTCACCCCCAGTCCGAGAGAAACAACCCCCCTCCATTACCACAGAAGCCCAGCGGAAGTGGGACCAGGGAGAGGACCGTCTCAGTGAGGCGGGAATGGTCTCCGGAGCTGGGGGAAGGTCAGCCACATTCTGAGGTCCACAGGACACCACCTTCAGGCGAGAGGCCCACTTCCCTGCGCCAGAACTCAGCCACTGAGAGCTCAGATGGCACAGAGCGCTACATCCATGAAGGACAAACCCGCTTCTGAGCCCCAGCAACCCTCTCTACAACAGCAAGAGACCCCCCCCACACTGCTGTTTGTACCCAGAAATCACTGAGAAAAGGCACAAATGCATTCACCATGTTTCCATGGCAACCTAGCATCTTCCCTTACAACTGACATTAACACTGTTAACTAAGACTGGGGGGAAAAACTTTTCTTACCTTTCTTTGGTTTGACCTGGTACAGGTATCCCTCAACACACGAGACTTTGACTTACAAGTTTTCATGTACGAGAGAAACTATTTAACACCCTTTATCAAGTTACAAACAAATATGAGGTAGATTTTTCGGGTTTACGAATAACACTGGGGGGGTTTCAAACTAATTATGTCTGCAACTTATGAGATATGATACCTGTGCGGTCTTCAAACAGGAACCCTGTCACTGTGAAATGACTGCACCCTCTGGTGGCCGTCACCCACTTTAACTCTCAGGCACCGCTTTGTCTCAGGCTGCTCTCTGCGACTGTAGCGCCAGCTGCAGGACTCCCGTGCACTTGCACGACCCCTCAGCAGAGAGCATCGTCACTTTCCTTTCTCTTCAGATCACTGTTAGACAGGACGTATATCAGCATTGCTAAGTCATTGTAAAAGTGAGCTCGGTACTATGGTAAAGGAGCAGTTCATCTTTGTTTCTTTCCATCCTCTCACAGAGCCTCAGGGTGCTGCTTAGCACTGTGATGGATGCCCCGAAAGTGGCCTGTGACTTTAGAGAGTCATGCTGCATGACTGCGTGGGGACCACTGTGTAAATAATGCAGACTCAGTGAGTGGGATCTGCTGCCATCCGCTGACCTGCTTATCTTCCCACCCTGCTGTGTATCCATCGTCTCACCTCCAAACTGGCATTCATCTTTATCCTGTAGCTCAACACTGTCCATGTGAATGATGTCCAGATCATCACAGCAGTTTATATAATTCATTTTTAATATTTACAAATGTACTCACAAGCACACAAACACAGTAACACATGTCTTATATTGTTATTAGTCACACTCCTGGGGACCACAGAGGGTTCAGTGACCAATGTGGGTCAGGAGGGGAGCAGCATTTCCCTGTTCCATTCCTTTTCAGTTGCTGGGTAACCATCATGGGATGGTTCTTTCTGTGGTCACACTCTTACACTGAACTGCTCAATCTGCGGTCATACTTTTATACTGAACTACAGTGTCAGTGGTGTCAGTATTGTGCTGAACATGACACCAGTGTTTGCGGTCACACGGTTACTCCAACCTATCTGACCATTTCACACGTGGTGCGTCTCCTATAGCGTTTGGGTGACCCCCCCTGCTGAGATGGACAGGTCAGCTGCTCTCACTAACTGACTGAATTTGAGCGCTGCTAACAATGAGCTACACCCTAACACACTTTTATGGGGAAGAAGCTGCATAATAAACTTGCACTTGTAACCTGAACCCTGTTGGTTCAATCCTCACTTCACAGTACACCTGTGGTACTTATCTGAAATTACTATAGTAAAAATGCTCTGCTCTATGGATGGACCGCTGTGGAAAGATCCATCAGCCAAGCAACACATTAATATATATTTTTTTTATTTCACGTAGCAGCTGGATCTGAGTGTGGCTGAATGTGTTCATCCAGCATGAACATGTTTTAATCCCAGCCGCGGTGGTGTCATCGCCGTCAGGTCCCCGGCACCCTGACATCGGCTGCTACCCTGCAGGCTTTGTTCCGATTGGCTCTGAGACAAGGGGAGGGACTGCTGAATCCCACCACACATCGCGCTTATGGATTTTGTGCCGCTGTTGTCAATGAAATGCACATGTTCACGACCTTGTGAAGCCCGGAGAGATGTTCCCTGTGACCTGGTTTGTTCAACACTCAACATCTCACACTTGTGCTGTGGACATTTTCTGTCTGTCATAAAGCTGTTTTAGGAAGTGATACGTGAGTGACGTTCTTCATGCGTTTGATGGGTTATTTGACTCGTCGTCTCGTGCTGTTTTCCACAGCCAAACTGTCTGAGGTGCGTTGAACCTGAGGCTTCGCTGAGAGCTGTGGGTTCTGCTGAGAGTCTTCTTGGTGTACAGAAAGCTTGGGTGAAATGGGTGTGAACTGAAGGGTGGGAGCTTTGGTTGTTGATGAGTCACATGGGTTTCCTCTTTTTCCAGACAGGCTGTGATCTTGTCACTCAGTGTCAGCCCTTCCCCACAAACCACACAGTGTGGGCTGGGACCGTGTTCAACCCCATGTCCAATAAGGGACACAGTTTGGAACCAGTCAACAGATGAAGCAAATAAGATTAGGTCCACTTCACCTTTAGTCTGAATGCAGGTTTGGAACAGCATCAGGCTTCTCCTCCTACCTAACAGGGACTCAACTGTCCTTCTTAGTAATTTTATTCCGAATGAACTGAAATGACACCTTTGCTCATCTGTGAGGAGGGACTTTGCTTCTTTTCAGCAGGACCACGGTAGAGTGGTTCTATACACACAGTGACCACACAGGACCAGGACAGGGCAGCCTTTTTTCAACCATGAGCAGGAGAGGAAACATTCAGCTGCTTATGTGAATTCTTACTAAATTTATTTACAATGTAATGTCCTAAACACACAGCAGGTTATTATCATCAAAAGGCCTCTGTCATCTTCATGCCCATTAGCTCTCACTTTAGAATCGATGGAGGTCTGTCCAGTCTCTAGGATGAGCTGGTCCTCAAACTCCATTTGGATTTCCGTGTGATCGGGGGCTGGAGACCCGCAGAGGGCAGCAGGAGCCGCTGTCCTAGCATGTTCCGGAGCAAAGGGACAGTGAACACTGCAGAGCGGAACTGCGGCAGGGAGAAGCAGTAGATGAGTGGGTTGACAGCGCTGCTGACACTCAGGAGAGCAGTGGTGAGGTGGTGGGCCGGAGACGGGCAGGGTGGCTGGGAGTGCTGCAGTGCCCACATGGCCAGGGTGATGTGGTAGGGCAGCACACACCCCAGGAAGACCAGCAACATCCCCAGCACCATGGCCTTGGCTCGGTGACGGTGCAGCCCTTGCCGGAGTGGCTGCACACCCAGCGACGACAAGATGGAGATGTAGCAGAAGAACACGGCCAGGAAGGAGACGGCAAAGAAGCCGCAGGCAGCCAGCGCCAAGCCAGGCTCCACATCCAGGAAGCAGCGCGCGTGTCCAGAATCGTGTCGGATCTGTGGTGTGATGAGGGACGGGATGGCACACCCCAGCCAGGTGAGCCACGTCAGTGCGGAGATGTAGGTGGCGCCCCTCCTCTGCAGCATAGGTAAGATGTGTGAGGTGATGGTCAGCGTACGGTAGCGGTTGATGCTGATCAGCATCATGAAGGAGATGCTGGAGTATGTGGAGCTGTAGTAGAGAGAGCCAGCAAGCCGGCAGGAGACATCCAGAAAGGGCCAGTGTCCATGCAGGGTATAGTACACGACCCAAAGGGGCAGCGTGAGGCAGAAGAACCCATCCGACATGGTCAAGTTGAGCAGGTACACCTTCATGGCTGCCTTCAGCCGGGTGCCACTCCTGCAAAGCGCCAACAGTGCCAGTATGTTGCCCGGCAAACCCAAACAGAACACCACTGAGTAAACTATTGGCATGAGAATGGAGGCAGTCCAGTTGCTGACATCACAGTGGGCAGGGCCAGAAGGACTTGTGGTGCTGACCAGTGATGGTGATGAACTGTTGTCCTGCAGCATTTTAAACTGATGAGACAGAAAAGAGCAAATAAGATTAAGCAATAATGTTTCCTATAATCATGCAACTGAATGCAGTCCCATTTATCCACTGTGAATAAACGTTTGTGTAATATGGGCTGTCATGGTGTGGAGCCTGTGCTGGAGGTATGTAGACAGGATGCCAGTCTCTCTCTCTCACACACACACAGAATACTAGGGCCATCAAATAACACCTGTCCTTAATCCAGAGCACCCAGAGGTACATGCAAACCCACACAGACTGAGCAGCACTTGCACCCATGTTGGAATCTATAGCCCAGGAGCTGTGAGGCACCAGCACTACCCCCTGTGCCAGCCAACATTTGTAGTGATAAATTCAGAATAACAGAAGCCCTGCAGGTAACTAGAGACTACAGGAGATGATTTCACAAACAGCCTCCATGACATCTCAACCAATTGGTGCTCTTGGATTGTAGGCAGGACTGTAGTATAAATGCAATGGTCATTTTATTAATATCTGAAAATTTTAGTACTGATATTGTGGAAGCTGTTTTTTTTTTAAATATCAGTCTGTGATACAATAAATAGGATCAATAAAAGTTCTACTTATGGAACTTACACCCCAGCACACCAATTCACACTTGATATTATTTACATAGCATCCACAATACACAACATAACCCCCCCCCACACACACACACACAAAATGCATACCTAATCCCTCACACCACTGACCCCAGCCTCCACAATGCACACATTCCACATCACAGTAGCACTTACCTGCTTGTCTTTTACCTGCTGTTGTCCGTCTGGGGCTAAGAAAAAGTTGCAAACAAAACATACACTCTGTATCCTCCTCTCTTATATCAGGAGCTTTCACAGGCACACCCTTCAGGTGAACTCTAACCTCTGCTACACCTCGGCTTGCCACCGAATCGCTCTCTCTCTCTCTCACACACACACACACGCACACACACACACACACACACACACACACACACACACACACACACCAAGCTGCATTGCATGTTAGGCCTCCTGTTTGTAGGAGACCACATACTCAAAACAGTACTTTAAAATGGTCACCATCAAAACTGACTGCTATTTTGTCCCTACTATGTGTCACCTTGCTAGTTACAGCTTTTAATATAAAGTACAACCCAAAATCAGGAAAAGTTGAGACAGTATGGAAAATGCAGATGGAAAAAATGCAGTGATCCTTACATTTACTTTGACTTTTATTTCATTGCAGACAGTATGAACCCAAGATATTTCATGTTTTGTCTGGTCAACTAATATTTCATTTGTTAATATACACTGCCCAGCCAAAGAAGAGGTCACCACCCGGATTTAACTTAGTGTTATGATGTGGGGTTGCTTCATTTGGTCAGGTCTAGGTTTAGCAACGTTATGTGCCCAAAAAATGAGCTCAGCTGACAACCTGAATATACTGAATGACCAGGTTTTTCTATCAATGGATTTTTTCTTCCCTGATGGCACGGGCATATTCCAAGACAATGCCAGGATTCATCAGGCTCAAATTCTGAAAAAGTGCTTCAGGGAGCATGAGGGAGACATCATTTTCACGCACAGATTGGACACCACAGAGTCCAGACCTTAACCCCACTGAGAATCTTTGGGATGTGCTGGAGGAGACTTTATGGAGTAGTCCGACTCTCCCATCATCAATACGAGATCTTGGCGAAAAATGAATGCAACTCTGGACGGAAATAAATGTTGTGAGATTGCATAAGCGTATCGAAACGATGCCGTATGCGTGCCGTGAGCACAGCTACAGGCAGTACAACCAAATATTAGAGTGTGCGACTTTTTTTTTGGCTGGGCAGGGTACATCCATTCCTGCATTTCAGGCCTGCAACACATTCCAAAAAAAGTTGGAACGGGGGAAATTTAGAGCTAGTAATGAAGTAAAAAATTAAATAATAATGTGATTTCAAACAGGTGATGTCAACAAGTGATTGTAATCGATTTGGTACAAAAGCAGTATCCACGAAAGGCTGACTTTTTGAGGCGCAAAGATGGGCAGAGGATCTCCAGTTTGTGAGCAAATGCTTGAGAAAGTTATTGAAAAGTTTAAAAACAATGTTCCTCAAAGAAAGATTGGAAGGGATCAGCATATGTCTCCCTCTACAGTACATAATATCATTAAAAAATTCAAGGAATCTGGAGGAATTTCAGTGTATAAAGGGCAAGAGTGCAAGCCTAAGCTGAACATTCGTGATCTCTGATCTCTCCGATGTCACTGCATCAATAGCTGATATAAGCACATGGGCAAGGGATTACTTTGGCAAACCTTTGTAAAACACTACAATACAGAGTTACATTCACAAATGCCACTTAAAACTTTACTGTTCAAAAAAGAAGCCTTATGTTAACCATGTCTAGAAGTGACATCGACTTCTCTGGGCTTGGAAGCATCTGGGATGGAGCATCACACAGTGGAAACTTGTATTGTGGTCAGATCCATCAGTATTCCAGATCTTTTTGGAAGAAATGGATGCCGTGTGCTCCGGACCAAAGACAAAAAGGACTATCCAGACCGTTATCAGCAACAAGTCCAAAAGCCAGGGTCTGTCATGGTATGGGGTTGTGTCAGTGCCCTTGGCAAAGGTAATTTATACTTCTGTGATGGCAGCATTAACACAGAAAAGTACAATGAAATTTTAGAGCAACATATGCTGCCTTCAAGCTGACATCTTTTCCAGGGACGTCCATGCATTTTTCAACAAGACAATGCAAGAGGGTACAGGTGCTGGACTGGCCTGCCTGCAGTCCTCACCTGTCCCCAATAGAGAATGTGTGGAGAATTTTTAAATGAAAAATGCAGCTATGACAATCCCGTAGTGTTGCACACTTTAAGATGTGTTTGCAGGAACAATAGGACAAAATAACACCTGAAATGCTTCATTGCTTGGTATCCTCAGTGCCAAACCTTTTAAGTGTTGGGAAAAGGAATGGAAACATTACAAAGTGGTAAATGCTTTACCGTACCAACTTTTTTTGGAATGTGCTGCAAGCCTGGAATGCAGGAATGGATGTATATTAACAAACGAAATGTTAGTTGACCAGACAAAACATGAAATATCTTTGGTTCATACTGTCTGCATTGTATTAACACATTCACACCATGTAGCAGCACCACCAGACCAACTGCAGCACCCCCCCAGTCTGTCTTTCTCTGCATGAGATAACCCTCATTCGAACTCTCCGCAAACTAACCGCAAACTCTCATTCAGTTTGATGCGTAATACCAAAACCAAGACGATTTTTCATGACTAATAAATTGAGACGGTAGTGCGGTAAAGGAGGTGGAAGTGGTGACAGAAGCTCCTCATGCTGGGTACCCTTACAGTCAGAGAGCAGATGATCTCAGGTCCCTCCTGTCGCACAGACAAACTGCCCTGGGAGTGAGACCTGATTTCATACTGGGCGTTGTCAAAGGGTTGGAACCCAAACGGCGGCAGTCGTTCAAGCGCCAGACGACAGCTGTGACCACAGACAGCTTTCCCACAGATCGAGAAGCACAGACAAGCGCTGTGATCGCTGATGTTGTTAGAAAATCTGCATGTGCAGAGTGTGAAACAAAACAGCCAGGTTGTTAGATACATGCATTTCTTTCAGTTCACGTCAGTGTGGCAGTCCAGGTACACACAATACGCAGTGCACACGCATAAAGGCTTCAAGCATAACGTCTTCAAATACTTCACCGATAAACTGTCAAGCTGCAATTACTCTGGTGCCCCACCTTGTAAGCGTATTGGCATAGAAAGTCTGCTTTAGCCATTCCTACAATTATTATTCAGTAAAACCCACAAATAAAGGTGTAATGCATCAAAATACTCAGCAAGAGAGCATTATTACTGAACTTTAAACAAAATATTCATTTTAAATGATGGGAAAAGGTCATCTGCATCTGCCCAGGCCTGGTTGTTTACTGATTCACCCCATAAACATTGGCAATGTCAGGGATGCTGGACACAGGATATAGGCAGCTGCAAAAGGAGGTAAATTAAGGCGGTCCCACACGACTCTTCTGTTTGGGTGCTCTTTACAGCCATGTATCAGCTTGATGGGTAAAGAGATTGCAGTCACACTCCAATAAATAAAAAAACTGAAAATACTGTAAAGTGAGGAAAATCCTATGAAAAATAAACTGAATTTCTTATTTATCCTTGAAAATGTGCAGCTCCATTGTTCTTATCATGTGTGCCAGGATACTTTATTCATGTGTCACAGAGACAGTAAAATAACACTTGTGCCCAAGCATATAAGTTTATTAGAAACAAGTACATTTTGTATTTTTCTTCATAGCTGTGAAGCTAACAATGAAACAACAGCAGGGCTGAGCAAAGATTTGTGGAATAAGGCACCATCGACACCTTTGTCTCATCAAAGAAGAAATGAAAGGAGCACAGGAGCAGATGGCACCGCAGACCCCTCCCTGACAAATTCTGAACAGGTCCTTTACAAGTTACTTGCACAGTGCAGTAAAATGGTCCCAATATGATTCATAACTCTAATTTAAATAGGCTGTAGGTCCACTAACCAGCCAGGAGTAGAACACGATTCAGAGTACAGGGTCCTAATGCCTGTGGATAAGAGACTCTGGTCCCACCCTACTATTTGGCTGAGGGGGTGTCACGTGACACATGATCCCCCTCCTGCTTTTGGCTAAGCTGCCCACCTGCTCCCCACTTTTAACTGCTGTTACTCAGAGCTATTGAAGTGGCAAAATCTATTAGTTCTAGTTAAAGGTAAGTCATCTCAGACTTACTGCCACTGAATTAATAACATGCAATGCCTTGCAATGTACACACACACAAGTGGGGGTTTGGTTTAGAGCAGAAGTGCTTTGCTGGCCTTGGGTGTCTTTCTGTGGCCTATCACCTGCCCTTCCATTCAAAGAAGTGTACCGGGTGGGGGTGTGTCCAGTTGAGTGTGGCTGTACGTAACTGGGTGTGCCAGCAGATTCGGGCAGCAGTTTGACTGCTCACCAGCTTCCACTCTTACATGAGCCGCACAATGGCAGCAGACAAGAAGTCCTCATAGCTCATGCGCACACTGCCGCTGCGCGCAGTGTCCCTCTCACGGAAGGCCTCCGTCATGCTTTGCAGCTGTGTGCACACCTGGATGAAACGGTCTAGTTGCATGGAGCCTTGGCGAGTGGAGTAACGCATTGCCAGGTTATCTGTGAACTGGGGGCTCAGGTTGTAGCCCATCTGAGCCAGAGCTGAAACAGAAGGAAAAGAACATTATAAAACTGATGCTGGCTGCAGTCATCACCTAGCATGGAAGGTAAATGCCCCCCATCCACCACCGGTTGCAGTGCCCCCTCTTACCCTGGTGAAGCTCATTCCCACTGATGCCCCCTGAGCGGTCCCGGTCATACTGCTGGAACAGAGCCCTCCACTGTTGCATGAAGACCCAGAGGGCAGAGAACCCAACCACATCCATGCGGCCTGACTTCGTCTTATCAAACATGTCTGTGGAGGGGGGAAATCAGTCAGTCCAGCAGGTCCATGGTACAGTCCAGACCATGTAGGTGGAGCCTGTACTCACTGATCATCATGAGACACGTCTCATCATTGAAGGCAGACCAATTGGAGTTGACCAGTGCCTGCTTCAGCTCCTTCAGCGAAATGAAGCCGCTATGGTCTGTGTCCACTGATTGGAACCATTGGAAAGCCTCAGGGTTTACACCTGGCGGAATGTTACCTGCAGAGAACCGTGTTGGCATCAGCACAAGGCAACTGTACTGCTGGTCAACTGTACCACACAGGTGCACAGTAAAAGGCTGTACAACTGTACAGTCATAATAATAATAATATAACCAAAAAAAACATAATCAAAGGAATTGAAACCAGCTGGGTGCTGACCTCCATACAGTCCTCCATGAGCTGTTCCATATCCCCCATATGGGGCTCCAGGAGCCTGTCCTCCAAAATACCCTCCTCCAGGGGCGGCTCCTCCATAAGGTGTGCCACCTGCACCTGGGGGGCCATAAGACCCATAAGGGGCTCCAGGGGCTGGTGCTCTCGGGGGTGGAGCATATCCAGGCATGGCGCCCCCATGGGGAGGGACAGGACCACCAGGGGCCATCCCACCCCCATAGGGCCCTCCAGGGACTTGCTGGTGCCCAGGAAACTGACCCCCTTGTGAGGGGTAACCCTGTACAACGCAGAGAGGGGAATTATGGTCATTTCTACAAAAATTATTTTGATTATTACACTTATATACACTTATACACACTTGAGGTCCAAGTGGGACAAACACTATTCCTTTCCTTAAAGCCAGAGCGTGCAGTAAACTGAAAATAACATATAACATATAACAAAGGAAATACACTGCAGATTAATGAATACCACGTATATAGAAAATATTTCCACTTTCAACAATTCATGTTTAGTTTTATTTAACCCGAAAGAATACCGAATTTACTTTAAATCAATTAACAACCAGAAGGTTAAATTCTGTTATACCGCTACTAAACAAAGTCATTTATTTCATTTTCTCTCGGATGTCCGCTGAAATAAAAATAAAAACTTCCACTCATGGGTGGGTGTGGAGCTAACAAGCTAACGAGTTTCCTTTTTGATATCATATTTGATATCATGTAAAACATCAGCGCGAAATACAACTTAGCGTTTTATGCCCTACAAGCAGTGATAGGAAATGTATTAGCGAGAATAACACAATTTTTTAACAACTTTACAACCCGGAAGAGGCTCGTTACCTGTCCGTACGGAAAGCTCATGTCGAAAACGAAGCTTGTGGTGACGCTCCCGGAAACCGGATATTACGTCAGGCGCATCGGCGCTGCCAAGGAAATGGGGGCGGAGCTGAGGGGCAGGGGCGTGGCTACATCGGGAAAGGGTGTTTGTGAGGCTGCTCCACATTTTTGCTCGTTTTTACTTGTTTATTAACATTTATTCAACATTATTAACTAGATTAAACCACCAACACTTTAATGAAATTTGCGAAATCGAGAAATCTAATATTTTATATTTATATCTCATGTAACCTTATATCATAAAACCAATCATAAAACCAAAAAGTATTAATTCAGGCTGCTTGCTCTTGGCATTAAAATTGCATGTTATTCTGAATGCTGATCTTCTGAGATAAGGCAGAAATAGTGTGGAGTCACAAGTGAAACACACACGGACACGGACACAGGAAGACACACCAAATTACACAAATGCACAGTAGATGAGTCACGTCACTTTTGTATTCTCAGAATGCAGTTTCACTTACACATAAACCCTTTACAGGATACGTGATGAATTACACAAAAGGATTTGTTGTTTTTAAACATTTTTAATTTTTCAGTGTGTTAAACATTTTTGGTGCTCCATCACAGTTTCCAACCTGTTTGATACCAACACCCAAGAAGATACATTTAGATACGGTTAAAGTAATTAAGTTAACAGAGGAAATTCGATCAAAGTCTTTATGAATGTGAAAAATGTAAGGAAGACAAAAGTGTGAATCCGTTTTCACACAAGGGAGAGTCAAACAGCAATAGTGGGATTTAAACTCCTAAGCTTTTGCTGCCCTGCCCCTTTTTACTCCATCATGCAGCCCAGGTTCAGCATAATCTTCATTTTGTTAATCTGCTATGAATTGGTGATGCTGGAGCTGCCCTCAGGGGCCCCGAGTGTGGGTATGTCTGTGGGTTTGAGAGGGACACTCTCCATCTTGGAGACTTCAGCATTGTGCTCGCTTCTCTTGCCTCTAATCTTCTTCAGCTGCTGGAACACCTTGCGGCCTTGCTTGACCATCAGGTACAGCATCTCGCAGATGCACATGGCAACGCACACGGCCGAGGAGACCACCATGAAGAGCATGAAGATCCTCTTCTCTGTGGGCCGGGAGATGAAGCAGTCCACAGTGTTGGGGCATGGCTGCAGGGAACAGGGCGAGAGGCGTGGAATGTCGTAGCCGTAGATTCTGTACAACAGGTAGAGGAAGGTGCTGTCAATGGCACACTTGAGGAGCAAGCTGAACAGGTAGGTCCACCACAGGCCACCGCGCTTCTTTCCGGGGTTGTCGTATGGCCGGGAGCTCAAATTTTCTGCTGCGTACCGCTTGTTCTTCTCCTCGCGGTACTTGACGTGCATCACCACCATGAGTGAGGGGCATGTGACCGCAATGAGCTGTAGGGCCCAGAGGCGCTCATGGGAGATGGGGAAGAAGTGGTCGTAACAGACGTTGATGCAGCCTGGCTGTCTGGTGTTGCAGTCGAACTCCTTCTGCTCGTCAGCCCATACACGCTGTGCTGCCACCACGAACACAAGCACACGGAAGACGAACACAACCGATAGCCAAACGCGGCCGAATGATGTGGAGTACTTGTTGACTCCACTGAGCAGCTCGTGCAGCGACCCCCAGTTCATGTTGGCAGTGCCTTCGGGGGGGTGACTGGTGCTCTGAATTGTTTTGGCGTAATGTGATGGACACCAGTTTCTCCTCACCCTCCAGCTGAGGATCTGCCAAGGGCTTCAGGTCCAGACCAAATTCACGAGTCTGGTTTTCACACTCGCGCCCTTCTGGAACAGTCCAGCATTTCCACACAACTGTACAGTTTACACAAACTCACTTTCATTTGCTTTGTCAGTCAGTTAGTCATCCTCCTCTTCACCAAACTCCCTGGTGAAACACGTTCAATGGTCCAGAGGCTTCAGCTTCCCATATCCGCACCTGTCCGCAGCACCGTATGCACATATCCTCCCCTCTCCGACCATAGTTCAGCAGGAAAAGTGTTAATGGCTTCAGTGATCCCGAGAAGAAGGTTGCTGCTCTGCCTGGGTACAGAATTTTGCATTTGATCATGAGAAGAAGGAGGAGGTTTTGGCTGTAGAGCAACTTCATTCTGAATGCAGTCAGACTTGTTTTGCAAGCAGATACCCTGTAAAAGCAGGGTGGAGTTATGCTTTGGAGCACACCCAAGCAACATGACAGGTGAACATCAATGTCAGTGACCCTCCAGCCACACTGAACCACAGAGTAAGCAGATCTGCAGATTATCAAACCCACTGAACAGGGGTGGGACATGAATGGTCAGATATGGCCTTGATAAGTAGACAGGTGGACAGGTGTTGGCTTCTTCTGGCTACCTTAGTACCATGTGCCACCTCCCACCTTCTCTCATAATACATAGTTTTGAGCTAGAAAGGAGTAGAGGTTTGGTTACTGAGGCATTGCCAGTAGCATCTCTATTTCAAACTTGCTCTCTGATTAATTTTAGGGATTCAGCAGCTCTGAGGGACAGAGGCAGCACAGCCACAATCAACACAATCCCTCTCTCTGTGTTTACACAGAGAGCCAGAGCCCTGTTCCGCAGAACAGGACACACTGAGGACAAGAGAGTGGACAGAACACACTGCAGATGGCTTAGGCTGCTTTCTGTTGCATCAAATGAAAAAACTGATTTAGATAAAAAACACTTTATTTTATTGCCATTTGCAGGAAGTTCCATGTATTTGTGCAGCACAAATGCTGCATTTCCCAATAGAGGCGAGAGGCGGTGTTGCTCACAGCATTAAATACCGTATAAATATTCATTAAACTGTGAATTAACTGTCTTTTCAGGCGGAACAGCTGTTTAGCTTCAGCACAGCAGCTGCTTTGCTGACAGGCCAGCCCAGAACACCACAGTTACCGCAGTGAGTCATTGCCACATTGAGGGGTTACCACAGTGAGCGTTTACCACAGTAAAGCACAGCCGAGTTTCCCTGGTATCCGCTGCACGGTCACTCCAAATCCCTTCTTCCGCCATAGCACCAGTCCACCGCTAGAAGGCGCTCCAGGACTGGCATTGTTACCCGAGATGCCTCTTATCAGTTGCACCCCTGCAGAACAGATTGTAGCTTCAGTCCTTAGCAGGGGGTAAAAACTTTATTAACATGCATTTGCTAGCAAATCACACCCTCCACAGCAACAGCCAACTCCTCACTGCCGACTCTATGAATAGAAGGAGGAGCGGGAACTGCAGGTGTTTGGGTCGAATTCCCGAAGTATTGGAGCTGCCGAAGTAACAGCAAAGTTGTCACTTTCACTTACAAGCTGTACTGTAAATTTCATAGCGAGTCATATGAAAGCATAAAGCCACGCTGGTGAGCCCGGAGAGCCACACATAGGACTGTAGGTTTGGGACCCAGTTTATGAGGGTTTGGGCTCACAAAGAGGGAGACAAGTACAGTGACCTTCACTCGTCTTGCTGTGAGAAAGACAAAGCTGGAGGTGGGGGGGGGGTAGTGTGTGGGAGGCATTTCAAAGCTTGCCGGCTCACCAGGATCAGTCTGCAAGTTACTCTTGACAGGTGATGTTTTCAAAAGCCATTCAAGATGCAGCTCATGTAGCAGAACAGAAAAGACCGAAAAGTTTCTACCTAGGTAGAGCTGAGCTGGAGCTTCCTGAGACTGACCACCCAGTTCGGGGGGGGGGGCTGCAGAGCGACGTATGCGAGACAGGTATGTAGGATACTTGCAATAAGCAGCTTTGTGGGACATTTATGAGAAACTCCAATCTGGGACAATTGTATGGAACACCTGAGTGGGAGATTTGTGAAGAACATCCGTGAAGAGTACCTTTGATGGACACCTGTGAGGAACGCCTCTGCAGGACACCTGTGTGAAATTGGCTCCAGACCCGGTAGAAGAGCTATGTCCTCTATGGAAGACATTCCATCTAATACAATGACGTCCCAGTCTTCACAGGGTTCCACAGAGGGTGGAGGATTAGGTTCCTTCTCAGGGGATCTAAGGAGCTTTGCTCCAGGCAGCTTTTCGATGGAATTTTATTTGGAACCTCATCGTTCATCATAATATAATTAATTATAAGGATCCTTCTTGTCCTTTGGTTGACAAAGAGAACATTTGGCTGCTGGACAACCAAGATGTCACCACGGTGATCAGCTCTGCAGTGTTGATTCTACACATGACACAGACTGTAATTTCCACTGACTTATTGTGATGAATATGAGCAGCGACTTAAAGGTCTGACAACATAAAAGATCTGCAGCCTTGATCTTCCGCATCTCACTTTGTTCTTTTAGTTGAATCTGCCGTTACCTCAGTAACTGGCGACCTTCTGGGAAAAATGCTGCAAGGAGACACTTCTTATTACTGGAGCATGTCAAGCCACTGAGGTGGGTGGTCTTGCCATGGTTGCCAGGTGGTCTTACTGTGTTAACCAGGTGGTTTAACTGTGGTAGCCAGGCAGTCCTACTGTGCTAGCTGGGTAACTTTACCCCTGTTCTGTGACTCCATGACAGGTAGTGATGTTCTGGAACCACCCACAAGATACCCCCCCCACACACACACACATATACACACATGGTGGTGCTGCTAAATCTCTTTCTATACACTTCTCACTGCACAACTCAGAAAATATTATTGTGCTGCATTTTATAAGCAGTTTATATTTGTTTGTTTAAAGCACATTATTTATTCTTTATTAATATGAAAGTCTTCAAATGGGTGCATAACTAATCCCAGCAAGGGCCCTTATTCCATTTTGCATGTTTACTTACTAGAATTATTGTGATTATGATTATATTTACAGCAGTGCTGATAACAACCTGCAGTTTGGTGATGAGAGAGAGAGAGAGAGAGAGAGAGAGAAATACAGTTTTAACTCCACCTCCTTAAGAAGGACAGGATGCAGAAAATGTGACCACGGATGTGATGGGAATGTGGTCCGTGACTCCAGTCTAAAATCTTCCCTGTAACATGTCAGTGGGAGGCAGCAGGTGGCGTAGTGGTTACAGCTGTCTCTAATTTGCTGGTTGTTGGTTCAAATCCCACCTCTTTCTGCAGGGCTCTTGATCATGGTATTAGATTTGAGTTAATACACTAAAACGACCCTGCTGTGTAAGAGGGTAAATCATTGTAAAGAGTTTCAAATAAAACCTCACACTGTACGTGGCATTAAGTTGAATTATTATTATTTCTCTACAACAATTAATTTCATTGCAACTCAGCCACTTTGTTCTCTTCCCTCTTTTCCTTTTCTTATTCCCCCAATTCTCTTTATTCTTTCATCTCAGTTCTGTGTGTTTTACTGGCAACGTTCCCAATTTCCTTTCATTCTGTCCATTCCCGTCTATCTGTCCTTTCCTTTCATTCTGTCATCGCCCTTTTTCTATCCATTCTGTCCATTCCTTTCATTTTCTCCATTCCCCTCTTTCTCTCCATTCCCTTCCTACTCCCCATTCCCTACTTTCTCTTTTTTCTCTTCTCATAATTCAGTCGGTTTTGTTCTTTTTTTCCTCCTTTTCGTTCCCATCATTCTCTCTGCCGCTTCCTTTTCATAATTCTCTCAACATTATTTATCATCTCCCCCTCCGCCCCGCCGCGCCCCCCCCCCCAACATGCAGATGGTTCCGTCCAGAAGCTGCACGCGCCCCGTCTCCCTGCACGCTGAGCCGCACAGAGAAGGTTCTGCGCGTCGCGTGCAGCCGGCACGTGCCACGACCGCCGCGGGGAGCGCCGCCGGAGCGAGACGCGGGACACCGTGCGGGACGGCACGCGGGAGGAGGCGCGGGGCTTTCGCCGGAATGAGGAGCGGTGCGGGCGCGTGGCGCTGCTGCGGGATTTTCCTGTGCGTGCTGCTCCTGTCCGCGTGCGCTCGGGGTGAGTTACCGCATGGCGAGGCACGGCGTGGTAAACAGGGGACGGAGTGGGCTGTAGAGGGGAGCGAGTGACCCCGGCTGTCACGGAGGAGTGTGTGTGTGTGAGAGGGAAAAGGTGACGCTTCAGGTCAAGTTCCTCTGGGAAGCACAGTCCAATAACACAAGAATGAGTCTCCTTACTGACCACGGAGCCTCCTTACTGACCGCTCAGCCTCCTTACCGACCACGGAGCTTCCTTACTGACCGCTCAGCCTCTTTACTGAGCCTCCTTACTGACCGCTCAGCCTCCTTACTGACCGCTCAGCCTCTTTAGTGAGCCTCACTTACTGACCACTGAGGCCTCCTTACTGACCACTGAGCCTCCTTACTGACCGCTCAGCCTCCTTACTGACCGCTCAGCCTCTTTACTGACCACAGAGCCTCCTTACTGACCGCTCAGCCTCTTTACTGAGCCTCCTTACTGACCGCTCAGCCTCTTTACTGAGCCTCCTTACTGACCGCTCAGCCTCCTTACTGACCGCTCAGCATCTTTATTGACCACTGTTTTTTCTGTCCCTCCTTACAGCCTCTGTATTTGATTTGTGCATTAATATAATTTTTACCGCAGTAAAAAAAAAAAACCCACTGTGATTGTGAACTCATAATGTCAGCCTGTCACACTTTTCAAACTGCCTGACAGCAAGTGTGACAGGAGCACAAGGGGGCGCCACTGTGTAGCAGCTGTCAAGCCGAGTCCTACATGGTGGCAAACAGCTGGTGCTCCAGTTTATCTCTCAGCAGTTCTTACTTTAACTTCACCATGTTATTACCACACTATGGTGCCGCTCATGAGATGTGTGTGTTGAGTGGAGCGACTGCGGAGGAAGGATGTGGCCACGGGACTCGTCGGCAGAACGTTGACCACGGTACACTTTTTACTTCACCTACTGGAATACCTTGTCCGCTCCACCTCCAGGTGGGGGCGCTCCAGCTCACAGTGCAAAGGCCGTCACAGTCGAACCTGCAGCTTCGGGCTCTGCTTTTCGCTTGCTCGAAGAGACGGCTAATCAACACTTTGTCAGTGTAGCATAAGGGTGCTGGCTCTCATCCCGCAGCCTCCTCGTACCCCATGCGTGGATCCTGGCTGCAGGGGGGTGGCAGAGGGTTGCACCTCCACTAGGTGCTCATCTGCTCTCTTATCTCACTTTCCCATGGTGGGATTACACAGCTAATCTGGTTATGCTTTCTCAGACTCCAGGAGCTCCTCCCCTCAGTGTCCTTAGTCCCACCTTCAGTGCCTCCTCAAGGGAAGGGGGAAGTATCACCTGTCAGGAGGGTAGTGCAATCTTTAAATACACCCTGACAGGTGTGTGTGTGTGGGGGAGGCTGAAAATGTCAAATGGATCAGTCAGTCTCAGTCCGGAGTCCTTACTACACTTTACTGAGTCACGTTGAAGGAAATGAGTGACGCCGAACACTGCGCAGCTGCACACCAACACCGCAGTTCCACCTGGGCACAGCAGCTTCCGGGCACAGCATCGTCTGAGCACAGCATCGTGTGAGCACAGCAGCTTCTGCACATATTAATATTGATGAGTGAGGAAGAGGAGAACTCCCTCCTTCAGTTTTCCAGCACAGATTATTAATGAATATTACATAATCCTCTTGTGGGACTGTGGCAACTGGTGTTTGCAGAGTTTAAAATAAACATTTTTACTTTTTCATTAAAGAGCACAGAATGAAACATTGTACAAATACAGTGTGATTAAAAAAATTGAACGCATTCATAAATTTATTCCTCAGTATCTCTTATATGAACTTGCATTCTGCACAAATTTGTCGTTTCTGTTAATTTTTCCCAAATTTTGGAGCTTGAACGTTGGACTACTTCTTCACAAGGTACTTAGATACTGAGTAATAAATTTATGGAAGCCTTTGGTTCTTTTTCAATCATCCTTTTTCCGTATTTTCATTATTAGTGGTGTAATTATTTCTGCCTAAAGTGTGAACTCCTTTGCCTTTGGGTCTGAATGTTTTGTGATCCTGCAGCTTCCCAGTGGTCAGTGTGACTGCGGTCCTCTCTGATCGCCAACTGGGTGGTTTCTGGTTGTCTAACCGAGCAGCTTGCTGACCAGCCCCTTGACCGTGACTCCTCTTTCTCCTCCCCTGCAGCTGAGAACTGCAGCCAGGTGCTGGACGGGCCTAGTGGGACCCTTGAGAGTCCCGGCTACCCCCACGGCTACCCGAACTACGCCAACTGCACGTGGGTTCTGCTGGCTGCTCAGGACAGCCGCATCCAGCTGGTCTTTGAGGGCTTTGCCCTGGAGGAGCACTTTGATGTGCTGTCGGTGTACGATGGACCACCCGGTCCCAATCACCTGCGGTCAAGGTGAGTGTGGGAGGGGCCACACACTCCATTAACCACCAGTCTCAGTAGACCAGCTCCTACTTCCTAGTGTCTCCTCAGAACAATCATCAAGGCTTCATCTGCTGCCGCCGCCAAATTATCTCTGGGGGTTCATGTGCTCCACCCTAGGAACCCCCCAAATTGATCATCATTCCATCCTGTCAGTCCAGCTTGATTTCCTTTTCTGAGCCAAGTCAACCTGTTGAATGAAATCACCTCAGTCTTCGTTGGCCCTGAAGGAGCGACCAGCTAGCATGGACCTGATCCACCTGACACTGACCACAGACCACCAAGGATCGGGCTTGGTCACCTGGCATTGGCTATAGTCCACCTAGGTAGAGATCACACCGTGCAAAACCGAGGTTCACATCCCTGCACCTACTGCAGTTCCCTTGATCACAGTACAAACCTGTACCAGTACAGTAAAAATTACACTGCTGCATCGATACTCCCTGTTACCCCAGAAGCTATAATACACTTTGACAGCTGCAGCATCCAGATTTATCATCACCGCTGTTCACAGTATGACGCTGCTGAGGGATCCACGTCCTTCAATTATGACATCAATAAAATGCGCCCGGAATAATATCGGCGCTGACGGTTCCACAGCTGTTGACAATATACACTGTCGCTCATCGTGATGCTCATCGTGGATGAACGATGAGCCGGACTGAGGGGCGCGGGGGGCCCTGGCTGGGGTACGACAATCACCCCTTTCTTGTTTTTGCCTAAACACCTTGTTTCTGATGGCTCTGGTTCTCTCACACACACAGACACGAATGCACACACATTGACTCACACTTCACTGCTTTCACTGCTGTTTCTTCTTCTCTTTATTTCTTCCGCCTCTTTTGTCATTTTCAGTTTTGATGCCAGTGTTTTTCTGCTGTTGCTGAGCAACACGGTGACAGTTTGACAGTAGTTTGTTATTGTTGTAGAGCTTGCAGCTCGTCCCCCCGCCTACAGTGCCATCAGGTAGCAGTGTGGGGGCGCTCTCTTGTTTTGTGTGTCTTCTGGTGTAGCACGCTTTGTAGAAGCACCCCATTTGACCCCAGTGCCATGTGGTGCTCATCCTCACAATGCTGTCAAAGAAACAAGATGCAGTAGCAGTTAGCAGAAGTTTTTGCCTCCCTGGTGTTGACCACACTGTTTGGTAGCACCGAACCTTAACCATTGATCGGCAGGTTCACAGACCTGAAGTTGGTGTGTTTGCTCTCCGTGGTCCTGAATGAACTGTTTTCTGTGTGTGTGCGTGCGTGCGTGTGCGCACTTTATGAACAGGACTCTCTGGTTCTGAACTGATAACTCCAAGTCCCAGCTGCCAGGCGGTGGTTTGTTCCACCTGCAGAGTGTGGAAGTGTACCGTTTGTGTAAAAGCAAAAACCTACTGGTGTGTAAACCTCAGAAGGATCAAGTGCAAAGAAACGTGTCTGATAACATTTTGCCAGATGGCATTTATGGAGCTTCGAATGGCTTTTTTAAAATGGGACACTTATATTAGTCATGAGAAGGTTATAATGAGACAAACACACACGCTCACACACTCGGTGTACCCTCCTTGTGAATTGCGGAACGGCCACGTCTGCAGTGAGAAGAGCCTCCCTCAGGAGATGTGGTTAAAGTGATGTATGCGTGGACTCTCGCCACATCCTCCTCCAAGTTCATATTTCATAGCTCTGTTCTTTATGGACTTCATGTTCTCGCTGTGAGAGCCAAAGCATCCATCATTCCTTCTGCTGGCTAATAGAACCTCAGACAGACCCCTGGGGGGGGGGGGGGGTGATGGCTACTGAGATCTCACAACCAGAGCTGGGCCAGGGAGGCATAGTCTTGACTGCACCAGTGTGACTATCACACACACGCTTATTTCAATTTAGCATTATTTGCCATTGAACCACAGGCAGGGATTGCTGTACAGATGTATGTGTGTGTATGTAGTTCTGTAGCATAAAATTTTGACATAGCACCTCCATCAGCCCATCTCACCAACTACACCTGCTTTGTCTGCGTTGTTTAATTGGTCCTCAGGGCTCAGAAACACGGCACTGAGTTTTGGACCCCTGCTGATGGGTACAGATGTATTTTTATCACAGTAAAGTGGATTAAGAAGCTGCCTTGCAGGTGCAGTACACATTATTATTAGCCAGGGGGCAGCACCCTGAATTAGCTCTGTTTGTCTGACTGAGGGCTACAACCTCAAGGTCTGTTTGTCCCCTGGTGCTTAACTGACTGATGGCTCCTGTTCCTCGGCCTCGAAAAGAACGAAAAGAGCATGTCATCTGGCCCCCGCTGGAGCAACGTGTCCACACACACACACACACACACACACACACACACACACACAGAGTGTTGGGGTCTTTGGCATTACTGTGCTTCTGTAGTGTAGAAGCTGAATCGATTTCCCTGTTTAACTGACACTTCTCCTCCCCTTCCTCTGTTTGGAATCTCCCTCTCTGCAGACTGACGGGGTTCGAGCTGCCTCCTCCCATTGTTAGCTCAACGCCCCGGCTCACGTTGTGGCTGCTGTCGGACTACGCTGTCAGCGGCCAGGGTTTCAAGGCCTCGTATGAAGGTATAGTCTGGGGGCAGTGTGGAGCTGGGTGGGCTTCCTTAAGACTGGCTGGAATGTGTAAATCAAACCCCTAGACTGCTGTTGGGGGGCTAGGGACAAAATGTTCCCCAACCCAGGACTGAGAAGAGGATTTGTCCTGTGCTTTGTGTCTACAAGAGGGGTAAGCCGTGAGGTGGAGGGGGGGCTGCCCAATGGGGGCCCTTTGGGGCAAACAGAGGCCAGATCATCAGTGGCAACATCTCCCTCCTGCTGCACAGCGCCCCACTGTGGTGGTAACCTTGTTGGTCTGATGTTGCTGGCTGCAAGGGAGCCATCCGCCAAAGTCACATTGTAATACCACTATAACACCGCTGTAAAACCACAGTAACACCACTATAAAACCAGGGTAACACCGCTGTAAAACCACAGCTGTACCGCTGTAAAACCATAGTAATGCTGTTATTTTAGGTTTGCTTGTTAAACTAGCCCAGTGAGCACAAGATCTGCAGTGACAGCAAGGGGGTGGGTGGCCCCTGGAGGTCTTTGGAACACTAGGCAGCAGCATACTGTAGGATTGTATCGAACCAAGTTGGAGCTGTGCAGCATGGTCCTGGATTCTAGATACCAGGGGGTGGCGTTATGGGTGGAATTAGTGAGGGTGGGGTCTAGCGTTGTACCACAGTCTCACAAATCTAGTGTAGGACTGCGATTGCGCAGCCTTAAACAATGTGTGAGGGGGAGGACAAAGGGCACTGATAAGGCTGGAAGGGATGTTGGTGGGAACTGTGTCTCCTCTGCCTTGTGTGTCCCCGTGTGTCCTGTATCTCCCACAGTCTTGCCCAGCTACACGTGTGGAAACCCAGGGCCGCTGCAGAATGGGCTCCTCCAGGGGTCTGGCTTTGATGTTGGAGACAAGGTGCGCTACAGCTGTGGGGCAGGGCTTGTGCTGGATGGCAGTGCCATCCTCACATGCTTGGTCACCGCATCTGGCATCGCCACCTGGGATTTCCCCCCACCCACCTGCCAAGGTGCGAGCCCAGGTTCGAGCGATGAGTTTGGAAGGGCTTTTTGGTCTGAGTGTCTCTGTCTGTAGATACACGCACGCACGCACACACACACACACACACACACACACACACACACACACACACACACAGAGTGTGGATTTATGAAGCTGTCGAATGAAAGGGATCAGTCTCCTCAAACCACTCTGTTCTCCATCAGTCTCTCCACCCCACATCACCTCCTCTCTCTCTTTCTGCTCTTTTAACATATTGATTTATATCAGTGTCCCTCATGGCGTTAAAAACACACTTTCAATAATTTTCCCAGGTGCTTCTGGGCTCTTTTTCCTCCACTAAAAATGTCTCGGCCGAGGAGACACAGACGAGGCTTTTTCGTTGGACTGTAAATCCTGGGGAATATGGGAGCCGCTCAGTCCATCAAGGACTCCGTCTCACCACAGTGCTCAGCTCTCGTAGAAGAGCATAGCGCCCCCTGTATGTCTCTAATGATGGCGTGATAAAATCTTGGTGAGACCTGGCAGCACATAGGAAAGGTGTGGGTGTGTGTGTGAAAAAGTTGGATGCTTCAGGTCAAGTTCCTCTGGGAACCACAGTCCAGAAACACAAAAGTTATCCTCTTTATTGACCACTGCTGTTCCCATGGGACCTTATAGCATCCATTTTTGACTCATGCATTAATATCATTTTGTGTGTGTGTTCCACAGTGGATGGCACTTGTGGGGGCACCCTCCGGGGGCAGAATGGCTCCATCTCCAGTCCCAACTTCCCTCAGGAGTACGGCAGCAACGCCAACTGCACTTGGACCGTGCTGGCCGAGCCAGGGGACACGGTTGCACTTCTCTTCACTGCCTTCCAGCTGGAAGATGGCTATGACCTGCTGGAGGTCAGCGGCACTGAAGGCTCCTCGCAGTGGTGAGTGTTCCATACGTTGCCCCCTGCTCGTGGTGTGATCTGCAGTACTGAACTCATTGAGCGTGAGGTGGGGTTTGAACCAACATTCTCCAAAGGTCACAGGTATAATACTGCACCATCCATATCCCATACTTTAACCTGCATGGTGTTTGAGGTTCAATTTCTTAAAGTCTGAAGGTCCTAGGCTTGAGTCTTTGCTTGATCAGTACCTTCAAATGAGGCTCTTACTCTGAACTGATACAGTAAAAATTACTGCAATAGTTATCATTAAGGGGCTGAACATGGTAAGCTGCTTTGGAGAAAAGTGGGAGATGAATAAATAAATGATAATCGTAATAATTTTCTCTCCATATGTCTGTTTTTGCACTGTAATTCAGACAGTAACTGTTTCACACAGCTAATTCCTTATTGCTGCTGTATGCAGTCACCTGTGTTGCTGGGGTGAGGCTGGCCCAACCTGTGGGGGGCACTCCTTTCCAGCCAACCCAGAAGAAAATTGCTCTGGGAAGGAGCCCAATTGGAAAGCAGACGGGGCTGCCATATGCCCTCCTTTGGGGCACGTGTGTGCCATGCGTCTTGAGGTGTGCTTTTACACGTGCTGTAGTTAAAATGGACCAGATGGGGAGCTGAGTTATATCTCCACAGGGGACAATGCTCTCAGGTGCTTAGGAATCCTGCAGGGGGCGCCATTTGGCATCATGTGGGGTTCCATGAATCTGTGCAATGTCGTGTGTGTGTGTGTGTGTGTGTGTGTGTGTGTGTGTGTGTGTGTGTGTGTGTGTGTGTGTGTCTCCACACCTGCATACAGTCAGGGTTCCAGCAGGGAGAGCAGATGGTTGCACCTGCTGCTGAGGTGTTTAAGGAACTGGGGTTTGGACCTCATCATTGTAGGACCCCTGTCTGGGTTCTAGTAGAGTTGTTACCAGAGTCATGGTCACAGTACACCTGGTGTTCAGGGTCCTATAGATCTTTGTTCCTGAATCCCTGTCAAAGTCCACCCTGTTACCTGTATAGGTATTACACCTGGTTTTACACACTCTCTCTCTCCCTCCCTCCCTCCCTGACTGTCCTCTCTCTGCTTTACCCCTGCAGGTTCACAGGTTCCACCATCCCGTCTCCTGTCATCAGCAGCAGGAATTGGCTCAGGCTGCGTTTCACATCCGATGGGACCCATCAGCTGCAGGGCTTCAGTGCCCACTTTCAAGGTGTGGAGGTAGAGGGAAGGTGTGGGGAGGGACCGGTGGGGTAAGAGGGAGATAGAAGAGAGGACAACTAAGAAAATGTTGGACAGTGGGCCAGAGGGAGGTTCTCTGTGCTGTGGGTTGGGCCATAGGGATTGGTTAGGGGCCAGAGAGAGGTTTCCCATCCCAGCACAGGTTGAGCAGCAGGTGGAACTTGATGCTCTGTTATTTTTCTGTAATAAACACAGAGCCACTTTAGGTCCCTGGCCCCCAGCTGGAGGAGTGTGACTGTTCTGCAGATTGAGAGAAAAGTCTGGTGACCTTCCTGTGTGTCTAAGGTCCAGCCTGATGGTCAGCCGAGACCCTCGTGTGGCCGTTACTGTGTGTGTTTGTTACAGTGAAGAAAATGAACGAGCCTAAATCCCGAGGAGTGAAGCTACTGCCCAGTAAGAACAGTGAGCAGAAGATGTCAGTGTGTGAGTGTGACCGCCTAAGCATGGGAACAGCACCAGAGTATATAGGGAGTGTGTACTACAGACAGGCTGATCCTCCTTGCAGTGTCGCAGATGGGTGTGGCTCAAGGACCACACTTGTGTCCGGACCCTGGAGTGCCGACGCGGGGCAAGAGGAAAGGGTCCGATTTCAGGTGAGAAATTCAACAGGCAAACACCAGAAACACTGTGCATTATGGGTTGTTACGCTGGTTATTTATTGCGCCCTCTGCAGGAGAGGCTCCACAGTGAACTTTTCCTGTGATGAAGGCTATGAGCTTCAAGGATCTAAAAGCATCGCCTGTTTGCGTGTCACAGACAGTTATGTTGGGTGGAGTGACAAACCTCCTGTGTGTAAAGGTAAGAAGGACACCCCCCCACATTGTCCAGCTCTGATTGGTGGATAGTTCCCTCTACACACTGTCTCCACTGCCTCCAGCTCTTTGTCTTTTCTTTTCAGCCCCCACATGTGGTGGACACCTCCTTGGCCCCAGTGGTACTATAACATCACCCAACTTTCCTGTCCAGTATGACAACAACGCCAACTGCTCCTGGGTTGTCACAGCAACAGACACCTCCAAGGTCAGCTGTTTGTTGAGGCCATCGCCCACACACACACACACACACACACACACACACACACACACACACACACACACACACAGGCCCTGCCTCCAGTCTGGAGTTCAGAGGCTGCTCCCTGGCTGACAGGAGCTTCTTTAGCTGCATTATGTTGTTGATACGAGCGACAACCTGCTGTTTTCAGCACTGTGTGGGATGCAGTTTTTTTTTTAAGTTCTGCACTCGTATCCACATCAGCCTCCAGTGCTCTCCAGAGGACTCTGGCAGGTTTTTCATTTCTCTTTAGACCACTGTCAGCTCAGGGCTGAAACAGTTTAATCAGGATGGTTAGACAAATGAGGGGTTTTACTGTCCAGCTGGAGTAAAACTCACACGTCTCATCACTTGCATGCTCCATGTCCTTCAGGTGGCAGACACACACTGTGCCTTTCTTTGGTGTCTGGTTATCATGCCCCATTGCCCACCTTCTCTTCTGCTGACCATCTGATTCAGGACCTGCTGCACCTCTGTGCTGCGGAGCAGTTTGTTCTCCATTAATGTTCACACAGACTCATCTTTAAAGGGCTTTTTCCCAACGCTCTGCAGAAAGATTCATGAAACTGGAAGTATTCACTTTTGGGTACATAAAGCAGCTGCTCATATTAAACTCTTATTTATATTATTTATTTGAAGTTATATTTAACAAAATAATTTCTTTCAAACCCTTTTTCCTTTTATTTGGGATTAATCCTCTGCAGAAAACCAAATCTTGAAAGTGCAGAGGCTCTCAGAAAAAACCAAATGTAAATATAAAAAAAAAAAAAAATTGCATTAATTTTGCTGAGCATGAGAATCACAAATCTTTCAGAATTTTCCATCTGTCAAATTTGCAAACGTGAATATAGACTGCACTGTATTTCCTGAGTAGTAATAATGTCAAATTTGCATTAGGACCAGATTTAGGTCAGTTGTCATTTTTGAGGTCAAAAATTGTAATTGATGAACCTCTTGACGATCATCCCATCACCCTGTCATCTCATAATTCCATCATCTGTTCACTCCATCATCTTATAACCTGCAAGCTGTTACTAGTACAATGACCACGAACCCAGGTCTTCATCTGATGTTTACCTGTCCAGGTGATCAGGCTGACATTTGAGAGCTTTGACCTTGAGAGAGGTTACGACACTCTCACGGTGGGAGATGGAGCTTCCATTGGGGACCAGAAAACAATTTTTCATGTGTAAGTACTAGAACGTAGAGCAGATTTCACCACAGCCTGACAGGCTACTGAAGTGACCACAATGCTTCCCTCCTTGGTTCCTCTGCAGACTGTCTGGCACCACCACACCAGACCTGGTGGTCAGCATCAGTCACCAGATGTGGCTAAACTTCAAAACGGACGAGAGCACTGCGTCACAGGGCTTCAGGATGCTGTATGAAGGTAAAGATGGAGATCTGGTCCCTCGTGCTCTGAAAGAACCACGGTGGTCTTGGAGACCCAGGGCTCAGCTGGTGCTGAGTTGTGCTCTGGTCTTATGTACAGAGATGGAACAGGGTGGATGCGGTGACCCTGGAGTGCCCCCCCATGGGCGGCGGCAAGGCTCCAGTTTCTTACATGGGGATCAGCTGCAGTTTGAGTGCCTCCCTGCCTTTGAATTGGTCGGTCCCAGGAACATCACTTGTCAAAGGAACAATCAGTGGTCAGCCAGGAAGCCCAGCTGCACCTGTGAGTGAGCCGTCTCAAATGTGCACACACGCTCATGAGATGACGGGGGCGTGCTAGATGTACGCTCCTATGCGCCTCTGCGGTCTCTTTATCACTCTCTCTCTCCCGTCCTCTCATTCCTGCAAACTCTCTAAAGTGATTTAACGTGTGTGTTTATATCCTGCTGCTCTGTGGACACAGTCAGATGATGATGGAGCTGCACCAGTTAGAGTCAATTAGACACACTCACCTGGAGAGCGCTGCTGGCCCACTGGAGCTTGTCCTGTATCACAGTTAAACACAAGCCCACTCTTTAATAGGCGTTGTCATGACAACAGGCCCTCCTATCTCACTAATAAAGATTTTGAAGTCTGTAATCCCCCTCAGTTAGTTCTTGCCGTGTTTATAAGGCAGAATGATACTGCAGTTGTTCTGATCGCCGGAGTTGTGCTTACAGAGGCCGCCGGGTAATCCGGATTTTAATGTGCGTGAGCCACACGATGGGGGGTCTGATTTGTTCTGATGTGCTTAATGAGTGTTTAAATGTACATGGTAATTATGAAAACCGACTCGGTGAGCGCGCTCGCACGCGGTTTCCTGCGGCACTCGCACCCCCTTAGTGCCGTGCTGCCGGTTCGCAAACAAGGCGTCGGCTTCGTGGAGACGAAGGGGTGAAAAAAAACCTCAGGATTCCCAAGGTGCAGCTGCAGCTTTTATTTTCTGTCTCCTTACTCTCTCTCCACCAGGGCTGAGCAGCTTAAACACATTAAGGGGTACATTTAGACGGAATAAAAATGACAACTTAGGCAACGACTGCCAGCAGTTGGAGGTATTAGGTGAACCACATGTCATAAAAGAGCACACATTCTGCTCAATGGAACAACATCGCAGCGTTCCACCAACATGGATCCCCCTTCTTGTTTTCCCCCCTTCCAGTCTCTTGTTTTTTCAACTTCACCGCCCTGTCGGGGGTTCTGCTGTCGCCTAACTACCCCCAGAACTACGGCAATGGTATGACCTGCGTCTGGCTGATCATAGCGCCACCTGAGCGTCGCATCAACCTGGCCTTTCATGACCTGAGCATGGAAAAGCCCTTTGACTTTCTGAACATCAAGGATGGGGGCAGGGCTGAATCGCCACTCCTGGGTACCTTCTCGGGTGATGCGCTGCCCTCGCCCATCAGTACTAGCACACACGTGGCCCGCCTTGAGTTTCAGACTGACCACAGCACCACCAGTCGTGGATTTAACATCACCTTCACCAGTGAGTACAGCACCATTTCTGCCAGATATCTTTTAAATCCCAGTCTATCACCAATGAGTACAATCTCATCACCTTCGCCAGCAGGTAGCAGCACGGTGGTGCAGCGGGTGGCACTGGTGCATCACAGTGGGTGGGCTGTGAGTTAAAAGATGGGTTGCTTCTGGCCCAGACCATAAGGAGCTTGCATGGTCTCCCCGTGTCTTTGTGGGTTTCTTCTACAATCCAAAGACGAGCACATGAATAATGCTATATTAAAGCACTTCCTTACCCCCCCCCCAAAAAAAAAGTCCTTCCCCAACAGCATCCACCCTCCCCAGTGCATGCAGTAGTATATCTATCACAGTTTGGTTGCATCCCAATTCTGCCACCAATGAGTATAATGTCATCACCTTCACCTTTGTGCACAGCCTCCCTCTGATACAAACTGCCTCAACAAAGTCCTCTTCTGCCTCAACAAAGTTTGTGCTTAGTTGAACATGGGTATGCACTTAACTAATGAGTGGGTTGTGCCGCCGCAGCTTTCAGGCAGGACGAGTGCCCCGACCCAGGTGTGCCGGTGAACGGGAAACGGCTGGGCACCAGTTTGCAGTTGGGCAGCTCCATGACCTTCCTGTGCCTGGAGGGCTTCGTCAGAACACAGGGAGCCATGAGCATCTCCTGCATCCTGAGAGACGGGACAGTGGTGTGGGATAACCTGCTTCCGCATTGTGAAGGTGATGTCTGAGAGCCCAACACTCAAATACACAGATGTTAACAGTACACAGCCTGTATAACTCAACTTCCCACATCTTCTGTACACCCCCCCCAGCTCCCTGTGGAGGAGTTCTGAAGGCCCCCAAGGGTGTCATTCTTTCCCCAGGGTGGCCAGAGCACTACAAAGAGGCTCTTAATTGTGAATGGGTCATTGAGGCTCCTCCTGGACACCCTATCAAGATCAAGTTTGAAATGTGAGTACCAGTGTGTGTGTCTGTGTGTGTCCCATGATGCTCACAGACTCACCTTCTCCACAAGACACCTCAATTTCAACGTTCTCCCCAACATGACAGGTTCCACACAGAAGTCAACTATGACGTCCTGGAGGTGCGGGATGGCCGCTGGCCTTCGTCTCCCCCGATTGGAAGCTATCATGGCACGCAGGTGCCTCAGTTCCTCTTCAGCACTTCCAACTTCCTGTACCTGCACTTTTCCACCGATAAGACACACTCTGATGCCGGTTTTTTCATCCGCTATGAAAGTAAGTCTCCTGCAGTTTGCCTGCTGCTTTTTGAGTGTGTTTATGTGGACACCGGACATGTGAACAGGAGCCCGAAGGTATCCATCTGTCCTGAATAATTAATTATCCTCCTTACCGTCTCCCAGTTGTTCAACAGCAAGCAGATCACTGCGTGGACCCCGGGGTCCCTGTCAGTGGCCAGCGTCACGGTGATGACTTCTACGTGGGGGCGCTGGTGATCTTCAGCTGTGACTCGGGTTACACCCTAAGTGACCCAACCCCCTTGGAGTGTGAGCCCAACTTCCAGTGGAGCCGACCCCTCCCCAGCTGTGATGGTCAGACTCCGCTCACTGTTTTCTTACATACAGAGGAGCTCAGTGCTTAGTGGGGACACTTCTGTTTGGTTGATGGGTGGGAAAGGTTGGAACTGATGCATTTTAGGTTTTTATAAAGTTTTTAAACTTTTTTTTATTTTTGATGTTTTCTTGATGTCATCGCCTCTCCAGTGGTGATGAATTGTGTCCCATTGTGCTGCCTGTAGCTCTGTGTGGAGGCCACATCCAGGCCCCTTCCGGCACCATCCTCTCCCCTGGATTTCCCAACTTCTACCCACACAACCTGAACTGCACCTGGGTGATAGAGACTTCCCACAGGAAAGGTGAGTGTAGAGATCTTTAGCTCTCCCCACTAGTACAATGCCCACACTCTTCAGGGTTGTGATACTTCACTATCCATCATTTACTTGAATGATCTTCCCAGCTGGTCCTCTTTGCTCTCTCGCTCTCGCTCTCTCTCTCTCTCCCAGGTGTGCAGTTCACCTTCCGCACCTTCCACCTTGAGAGCCCCCAAGACCACCTGCTGGTGACAGATAACAACAGCTTCTCTCAGCCACTATGGCACCTCACAGGCTCCTCGCTGCCACCCCCTCTCAATGTTGGCCTTTTCAGCAACTACACAGTCCAGCTCCGCTTCTTCTCTGACTTCTCTGTCTCCTTTGAGGGCTTCAATATCACCTTCTCAGGTGGGCAGAAGTGCCTGGGGGCCACTTATCACGTGTGATGATCTGTAACCCACTACTGTTTTCTTGCCTCCTTACAAACACACTTCTGCCTCCAGCACCACCAAGAAATGCTGCCGTACCTCATGGGGATTCTCTCTCTGCGCTGCCTGTGGGTCTGTCTGACTATTTGTTCACTGTCATCCTGTTTTTCAGTATTGACCTGTCTCGCCTGCAGAGTATGACCTGGAGCCGTGTGTGGACCCCGGGACTCCAGCCTTCAGCACCCGTAAGGGTGTCCACTTTGGCGTCGGTGACACCTTGCTCTTCTCCTGCCTCCTGGGGTACCGTCTAGAAGGAGCTGCTCAGATTACCTGCCTGGGGGGGTGGCACCGGGTCTGGAGTTCTGCCCTGCCAAGGTGTGTGGGTAGGTGGTCCCATGCTTTCATCTGATTGGTTGGCCGATGGTGACACTCCATTACACATAACATGCCCTATTAAGGGAGTAAATGTTCAGAACTCACCACAATACAAAATTCTGTATTAGTACCACACTCTGTAACACAGAAAGCCACAGAATTAACCTTTGTTATAGTAATGTGTTTTGAAAATGTATACTGAAATATAATGGGAGTAATGGGAGATCTGAGCCATATGAAACCCACAGTCCCTCGGCAGGTGTCATTACTGTTGCTCCTTGAGGGGGATGAGTGTGTGTGTGTGTGTGTGTGTGTGTGTGTGTGTGTGTGTGTGTGTGTGTGTGTGTGGTGTGTGTGTGTATCATGCCACATGAGTGCGTGGTGGGTGGGTGGTCATGGTGTGAGGTGCTTGTTCTGCAGATGTTTTTTGTTCTTTGAATCTCGTCTGTTGTCACTGAGACCCTGGAGGATTCAAATCCCATGATTCCCAGATTCCAGGACCTGCAGTAGCTCCATGTTTACTGTAGACACAGCAGAAGGAAACTGTTCAATTTACTGCTGTGGGGCCATCTGTGGTCCATCTGTAGTCTAACCTTGGTTCAGCCCTTTTCTGGTGTGGCTATAGTCAATATGACATCCTTGAAGAAATTGTTCTAGCGGGGGGTGTGTATGTCTTGACTGCTATATGGTTTACTGTGTTTGCAGCGGGTTCAAGAGGACAGGTGCCCAGGGTGTTCTGCTCTCCCCCAACTACCCTGCCCCCTACAGCAACAACCATGAGTGCATCTACTCCATACACACACAACCAGGAAAAGGGCTCCAGCTGAGGGCTCGGGACTTCCATCTGCAGACTGGCGACATGTTACAGGTGAGCTCAACCTAAAGAGAGATACACACACACACAGATTTCTCTATTGTGCTCCTTTTACCCGATCGTGCCGATGTATAAAAACTTAGTCTGTATTTCATACTAAAGGTACTGGGTGTTTAAGTTTACAGGTGTATGATGCAGCAGCAAATGGCAGGCTCGCCCTGCCCATTCTCAGGGACCGAGTTGCTTGGGATCACTCTTAACAGCACATCCAGCTCCCTGTGGCTTGAGTTCATCAGCAATGCAGCCAAAACCAGCCGAGGGTTTGAACTGCATTTCACCAGTGAGTCCATTTGCCTGTGGTGGCCTGTGTGTGTGTGTGTGTGTGTGTGTGTGTGTGTGTGTGTGTGTGTGCGCGTGCGTGCGTGCACGTGTGCGCTGTAGTTCGATTCCTTTTCCTGCCCCCCAGGTGTGGAGTTGGAGAGGTGTGAGGACCCAGGGACCCCCGAGTTTGGCTCCAGGCAGGTGGATGGTGGCTGGTTTGCTGGCAGCTCGGTGGTGTACAGCTGTGATGCAGGGTACACACTGAGGGGCAGTGCAGTGCTCACCTGCCTGAGGGGGGAGAGGCGGGCCTGGAGCAACCCACTGCCGCAGTGTGTAGGTAAGATTTGCCTCAGGGGATTCAATGCTGAAGAGGAGACAGGGTGGACAAGTAGAGATGGGACAGCAACTCATTCAACAAACTGATTGAACACTCAAACACCTGGGGTTCACCAGACACTTCATCCACTCTTGTTCCACACTGTTCACTTTGAGATACTGGCCCAATTCAACTCAACTCCATCTCACATACACACACAGGAGCCAACATATGGCTATACACAGATGCTATGATGCATCTAAAGGTGGGGGGGGGGGGGAGAAGAAGCATGGTGGTTAAGGAAATGAAAGGTGTGCTTCAGGAGAAGATTGGATAGGAGATTAAAACTCTTGTTGATTCAGGCTGATTTTGAAAAATGAAACAGTGGTTGTGACTGAAGGGGAGGAAAGTTCAGCTTGTCTGGAGCTCAGGAACATTTTTCTAAAAAAGTGTTAAAGACAGAAAATGGATCAATTTCCTACCACTGGGACCTTCAAACAAATGTTCATGATTCACTTAAACATCAGGTTGTTCCTGAGGTCATAAACCTTGTACCGGGGCCACGGCTTCATGAGGGACTCATTTCTTACTGACACACAAAACTTCTGAGAGGTTCTCATGCTGTATGTGTGTGTTCGCAGCAGAGTGTGGGGGCCACATTAAGGCAGACACTGCTGGCCGCATCCTGTCTCCAGGTTACCCAGCTCCATATGATCACAACTTACACTGTGAGTGGACCATCGAAGCAGAACCTGGAAACACAATTGGGTCAGTAATCTCCACCCATCCTCCCAACTCACACACACACACATATGCACTCTGTCTTTTTCTGGATGAACCAGCTCCAGCAGGATGCTAAATACCATCTGTTGCTCCCTATCTCCTTGCCTATTTGTCTATTTCCCACACCACCAGGCTGCACTTCCTGGTGTTCCACACAGAGGAGGTCCATGATGTGCTACGGATCTGGGACGGCCCCCAGGAGGGCGGAGCTCTGCTGCGGGAGCTGAGTGGCTCAGTGCTGCCCCCTGACATTCTCAGCACCTTCAGTACTGTCAGTCTGCAGTTCACCACTGACTTCTTCACCAGCAAGCAGGGCTTTGTTGCACAGTACTTAGGTAGGTGTGTATTAGCATATGTGCATGAGGGGGGCATTTTCCTATCTGTTCCTGTGTGTGTTTCAGTATTATCCAGCAGGAATTTTTTTTTCCAGTTTCAACCGCCACTTCCTGTAATGACCCGGGCTCCCCAACCAATGGAACTCACAGCGTGGATGGTATGGCACCAGGTGACCATGTGCTGTTCCAATGTGACCCCGGCTATGTCTTGCAAGGGCCCAGCAAGGTCACCTGCACAGAGGTCAACAGCCGCTTTTTTTGGCAGCCAGACCCACCAAGCTGTATTGGTGAGGCACTGCCTGCGTGACACTCCCCTTGAACCCTTCTCACTCACCTGTACAGCCTCACCTGTCTCAGACTCTAGTTACGCTGCTTCTGGCCATTGCAGCCCTTCTGTCTGTCCACCTGAAGAGTATGGAGTGTAAGCGCTTCTCACTCAGCTTTTTGGATTTGGACAGGTGGACTGGCTCAAAGCTAAGGTGGACTCCCTCTAGTCAGACTTCCCTGCAGACAAGCCCTGGCTCACTGCAGAATAATGCAGACAGTAGTCTGAAAAAGTCATTTCCACATCATATTGTCCTCAATGTTCCTGCTTTGATTTCTTTAGCATGGTTTGAATTTCAGAGCCACCTCACGAGGTGGAACATTAGGAAAAACGATCACTGGGCTTTAAGTGGCCAAAAACACATCCTGGTGTAATGAGGACCAGAAATGGATATAAAATATTGAACACTGGGGAGTGAAGCTGTACTATGAATTTGATGACAACTGAGCAAACTGAGTCACATATAATTGGTCTCCTTTCCTGTCTGTAGCACCATGCGGTGGTCACCTGTCAGGCCCAGATGGACTGGTCCTGTCTCCAGAATATCCAGAGCCCTATCCACATGGCCAAGAGTGTGACTGGACCATCACCGTGAAGCCTGACTACATTCTCATCCTCTTCTTCAAGCAGTAAGATGAGTGAGAGTTCACAGCACCAGTGCAGACCAGGTCTAAATCTCTATTGTTAGTAGACTTCATTGCCCCGGGAATTACAGAATAAAATTAAATTAAATCCATAAAGTGGCAATACAGTGTGAATGGAGTAAATTACAGAGTAAAACTGTAGTCAACTAGGAGAATAGTTGCACAATGTAAGTAGATATTGGACACCTATGGAAGGCCATCATAGTTGTTCAGCTGTCGTCAGTGTGCCGATTACCCCTAAATATTTTTTATGCTTCCAGCTTCAGCCTGGAGCCCAGCTACGACTTCTTGCACGTGTATGATGGGTCGGATTCACTCAGCCCACTTCTGGGCAGCTTCTTTGGGACCGATGTCCCATCGAGACTTGAGAGCAGCTCCAACACCCTCTTCCTTGCGTTTCGCAGTGACGCTTCACTGAGCAGCAGTGGTTTTGTGCTCCAGTACTATGGTACTGTTCCCATTCATTTTACTGACAATTACTTGTTTGATCAGTGATTTTTGAGGGCAAAGTCCAGCTATTTTCCCATCTTTGCTGCCATCACTAAAAGCTGAAAAAAATGAATGAAGGTTCTATCAGATCAGTAAGCTGAATCAGATGGGTCACCGGTCAGCTAGAAGGAAGAGCTTGAGAGCTTGGCTTCCTAGGAGAGCTGTTGAACAGTCCTGCTGTTCTGTACTTAAATTATTACTCTTAGTTCTTTTATGATTTCATGACAAAAATGCATTTTGGCTCCATGTGCCCAAGGGTGATGCCCTTATTCCTTCTGCTCAGACAGTACAGTGCTCCTCTGTTACTCTCCCCAGTGTAGAAAGAGGTGTGTGACGTGTAGAAACAACATTAAACTGTTTCTTAGATAAGATGCCAAGGCTCAGTTTGGTGCAGTTGTCTGTTAAATTCAGGATTTGTTGAGAGTTCACCCAGGAATAGGGGTGAATATCAGTATATCAGTTAAGGCTAAGGAAATCCTGCTGTGTGTTTTCTTTCAAAGGAAAATCTACTAAAATGTTGTTAAAATTGCCAGGAAATGTGTCACCAGCAAGGAGAAGCATGATACCACAGCCAGAGTTTTAGGTCAGAATTGAAATCTTGTTTTGTGGTACTAACTGGAGCACTGGAAGGATCTTTACTTGAATGGGTCTTTTCATTGTTTCACTGCTCAGTCACACTGTCTTCATCTTTTTCTCCAGAGAATCCAAGAGAGTCGTGCTTTGAGCTTGGCCCGGTTCAGAACGGGACTCGTATTGGTGCTGACTTCAGCCTGGGATCCAAAGTGATATTCCGCTGTGACAGCGGTTACATCATCCAGGGAAACACCATTCTCACCTGCATCACAGGGGAGGATGGGAGATTAACCTGGAACAGTCCTCGCCCACGATGCACAGGTAGACAGTTACCGCAGCAATAGAGTTAAAAATAACAAAGTCCTCCTTGTGTTTCTGCAGGAACACCATTTAAGCCTAAGGACATGAGAGAAACTTGCAATGCCCTGTACTGTAACCCTTTTCCCTCTCTCTTTCTCAGCTCCGTGTGGAGGGCAGTACTCTGGAATGGAAGGGGCTGTGCTATCACCTGGTTACCCTGATAACTACACCAGGGGGATGAGCTGCTTGTACTCTGTAGTGGTGCCACGGGACTATGGTGAGGAGGTGAAACTATTGTGCTACACTTACTTTGGAGATGCTGCTTGTCCAGGGATAAATCATTCTGATGGTTTGTGCTGAGTTCCTCCTGCTGCTTCATTTAGCTGAGTGGTTCAGTACACTCATTATTTTGTCTTCAGGCTGCAGACATGTTGTTTAATACACTGATTTGTGGATCCTAGTGCCTACTTAACAACCAAAAATTATTTTTCTCTTTATGGGCTGCAGTGGTCTTCGGACAGTTTGCATTTTTCCACACGGACATAAATGATTTTGTTGAGGTTTATGATGGAGATGCAGTAAACTCAAGAATCCTCAGTTCTCTATCGGGATCCCATACAGGTGAGTCTTTCCACAGTCCCATCCGCACACAGGTGATTGATTGAGAAATCAACAATGTCGTACAGGTGTGTCCCTTGGTATTACCATAGCCATGGTAAAAAGGTAATACCATTATCATAGTCATAGCATGGATGGCTTAGTACCTGAAATATTGGTCACTATATTATCCCTCCTAGTTATACAACAGATTCAGGGACCTGTGTGGTTTAAATTCAGCCCTGATTTCAACACTTCACCCGCAGGAGAGTCTCTGCCCCTGTCTACCTCCAACCAGGTGCTAGTACGCTTCATCTCCACAGGACCTGCCACTTCACAAGGATTTCACCTGCTTTACCAGGGTCAGCTGGTTTCACTCTCTTCTCTCGGTCATCATATCATAGTTGCTGCCTTTGTTGACACATGAACAGTTTAGACTTAAATATTTTTACATTGTTACCCAAAAGAGTGAAATTGACTTAGCTTCATTTTATTTTGTTTCACTGTTATTCAGTGACTGCTATTTTAATGATTTTTGTCTGATTGTCATCTGTCTCTCTCAGTTACTTATCCTCATCTCTGCTGTCCCCTTCCATGTGTCCCTAGCTGTCCCCAGGACCAGTTCCACCCAGTGCAGTTCAGTTCCTGATCCCAAACATGGCAGGCGGATGGGGGTTAACTTCTCCGTGGGTGCAGTAATCCGCTTTGAGTGCAGCCCTGGCTTTGTGCTGGAGGGGGCTGCAGCTATTGAATGTTTGACTGTACCCAATGCCTTAGCCCAGTGGAACACCAGTGCCCCCAGCTGTGTGGGTAGGAGCAGAGTATGGACATTGCAAAATGGAAAAGATGAAGAGAAGCTTGCTCTATTTAAATGGACTTTCCTATTTTTTATGTTCCCCCATTCATCTCTCTCATAGTTCCCTGTGGAGGAAATCTGACCCAGCGAACTGGCACTATTTTGTCCCCAGGCTTTCCAGAGATGTACCTGAACAGCTTGAACTGTGTGTGGACCATCACAGTTGCTGAGGGCTTTGGCATCCAGGTAACTTTCATCAGTTTTTCCAAGCCTATCTATAACTTGTACATAGTTGGCTCTGTAGGATGCCACATCAGTTGTTATGCTCACAGCCTGTTAGTGACCTAAGGAGACATAAGGATTCTATCCTCAGTGTACCCAGTCCGGAACTGTGGCCTCATTCTCCAGATTCAGGTCCTGAGCTTTGAGACAGAGCTCAACTGGGACTCTTTGGAAGTATTTGATGGTGGACACAACACAGACATCCTTCTGGGCAGCTTCTCAGGTACTAAGGGCACTTTTTAGAGTATCTTTTGTCAAGTCTGACATTAGGCTCGTGTCTTGGGCTTATTGTAGATATCTGCCAATTTTCTCTTTGTGTTGTGGCTCAGGTACTATGATCCCTGCCCTTCTGAACAGCACCTCCAACCACCTTTACCTGCACTTCTTCTCTGACATCAGTGTCTCCGGAGCTGGTTTTCATCTGGAGTACAAAAGTAAGAAGGAGGTGATCTGCCATTGGCAATGTCATAATATATAGATGAGAAACGGAAGTGTGTGGCCTGTGAGTTGCCTCACTATGATGACAGAGGGAATGACCCTGTGTAAAGGGTATATGGGTGGAGCATGGAGTAGCAGGGCATCAGGGGAGTGATGTAGAAGTGTGGCCCACGAGACTTCAGTTCATAGGTCCTCCTACTTTTCCTTGTTTCCCAGCCGTGTCACTGAGCCGCTGTCTGGAGCCTCCAGTGCCCATGAATGGAGTGATGCTGGGGGACAGCTTCCGCACAAACAATGTGGTATCTTTTCAGTGTGAGCCAGGCTATACCCTGCAGGTGAGGGGGTCAGAAGTCATAGGTCAGTTGACAACATGAGTGACATCACTTGGTTATAAATTCATCATAACAGTGCTTCCAGCTCAGTCATCCTGCTTTCTGTCATCCTCCTGAATGGGAATGAGCAGGTCCAGACCAACAGTATATGATTTTATGTGATAACTCTCTTTTTCTGTTTATAAGGGGCACTCTCATGTAACCTGTATGCCAGGCACAGTCAGACGATGGAACTACCCTCCCCCTCTCTGTGTTGGTAAAGACCTTCTGCATCTGACCATCACTGTCACTGTGGAGATAAAGCTCAACACAAGCACCTACCCACATCCTACCTTACTCTTGTTGCTCTCTAGCGGAGTGCGGTGGCATCCAGGAGCAAATGGCAGGCATAATCCTGAGTCCAGGCTTCCCAGGAAACTACCCTAGTAACAGTGACTGCTCCTGGGGGCTCTACCTACCTGTAGGATACGGTGAGACCTGTAGCTGCCAGCCTCACACAGTATCATTCCTCTCAAGTACGCTTATTCTACATTATTGCCTTCTTTCTGGCTACAGCTGTACTCAGTAGAAATGGACAATTCAGTTTTGCTGTCTGCATGTGGAGTTTTCATCCTCTATTAAAAAAAAAAAAAAAGAGGATTGACCCTTATCATGTACTGCCAAACAGGTGCCCATATCCAGTTCCTCAACTTCTCCACGGAAGCCAACCATGACTTCTTTGAGATCCGAAATGGCCCATTTGAATCCAGCTCTGTGCTTGGACGCTTCAGTGGGGCAGAGGTCCCACCTGCCATTCTTACCACCTCCCATGAGAGTACAATTTACTTCCACAGTGATCACTCCCAGAACAAACTGGGCTTCAGGCTTGAGTACCAGGGTAAGGAAGTGGTGGCCATCGCTAAACAACCTCTGAACCAATGACCCCTGGCTGATATCTGATAAACCAGAAAGCCTTTTACATACTATCACTCTAGATTCCTGTTCTTGTGTTTTACCCTCCATTTGGGAATTAATTTTCTTTTTGCTTTTGTTCTGGCTCCTCTGACCAGCCTATGAGCTCCAAGAGTGTCCCGACCCAGAGCCTTTTGAACACGGGAAGGTGATGGGTACCGGCTACAAAGTGGGCCAGTCCATTTCATTCTTGTGCAACCCAGGGTACCAGCTGAAGGGGAACTCTGTCCTCACATGTCAGCATGGCAGCACTCGAGACTGGGACTACCCCCTGCCTAGGTGTGAAGGTGAGTCACACTCACACCCCCAGCACAGGTGGCGGCCATGGTGGTGTTAACTTTTGTTTGCCTTTTGCTTTGTAGTAGGTCTGCTGACACAAACCCTGTTGGTCCTCTACCTCATGCATGTGTTCTATGTAGATTTGCATTAGTGTGGATACTTGTTTGTATGTTGGAATAAGCAGACCTATGTGCTAATTCTTTGTGTTACTTGTGCTAATTCTGTACCCTAAATCTGTGGACTGATTCTGTGTGCTCATTTGCTCCTCTGTGGATTTTGTGCTTGTTTTTCCACAGCACCCTGTGGGGGAAACCTCACATTAGAAAATGGCACCATCTTCTCGCCTGGGTATCCAGAACTGTATCCCAGCTCTGCTGAATGCAGTTGGCTGATCACTGTGGCAGCTGGCCTTGGGGTGCGGCTCACCTTCCCGCTCCTGCAACTCCGTGGATCTCAGGACTTCATCGCAGTCTGGTGAGTAGAGTGCTGGTGTTAACACCAAGTCAGGAAGCAGACCTTTTTGATTTAGATGTTCACATCAAGACAATCCTCAGTGTTTGCAGGCGTGTCTTCTGTCCTTCCACAGGGACGGACCCCAGGAGACAGCCCGGAACCTGGGTCTGTTCACTCAGGGGAAATCAGGAGAAGCCCCCAGCAGTACCTCCAACCAGGTTCTGATCCATTTCCATAGTGACACAGAGAAAGGTGGACTTTTTAGCATCACCTTTGAAGGTGAGCTGGCTGTGTGTCTATCACCACACCAGATGACAGGGACTTTACCTGAGACTCAGTGACACATGTGTTTTGGCTATCACAGTTGGGTTCATGTTGGCTGGTGGCAGAGGGATGGGGTCTAATCCTAAAACAGATGTCATCAGATTGACCTCTTGCTCTGTCCATTTTCCAAATGGGGTCACCTCTAGCGTACAGGCTGGAGTTCTGCCAGCTGCCTCCTCTCATCCCCAATGCAGAGGTCCTCATGGCCAACAAGGTGTTCAGAATAGGTGAGTAGAGCTCTGACTTTTCCAGGTTTGTCTGTGGTTCCACATATTTTCCTCCATGTGGTAAAGCTCGGAGATTATGTGTGCTTACAGAGCAGATCGTTGTTCAGATACAGCCACACTGCTTGCTGACACAGCAGTCAAACCACAAGCTGGGCTTTTTGCCTAGAACTTTTTCTCTCTTCTGTCTCATGTACCTGTTTCATAAATACTAGGAAAGACTTTGCAAGCACTTTGTGAACAGTCTGTGGGCCTTTCCTGTGGTTGGTGTGGCCTTTTTTTGCAAAGGGTGGAGCTTCTCTGATGCCACCTGGTGTTTCCCTATTCCCTGTTTTGCCTTTCCAGGAGATATTGTTCGCTATGAGTGTCTTCCAGGCTACAAGATTAGTGGGAGCAACATTCTGACCTGTCGACTAGGGACACACTTGGAGTTTGAGGGGCCACCGCCCTCCTGTGAAGGTACGTGTACTTGAAGATGTTGTTGCTTGTTCTTCTACTGATGTGCCTTTCAAATGTCAAGTTTTTTTTTCTGCATTTTGTTGTTGGAAAGCCTTGACTCTTGGTGATGGTCTGGCAGAGCCTCATGAGAGACCCACCACATTTTTGATTTGTGTCTAGACATTATCATGTATATTGTGGAGAGAATACTATATGTTACAAGAGTAAAAAAGGAAGCAAATGGACGGAAGCATTCACTGGCGATTGGAGTGATGGGTTTGGTGTAGAGCGAGATTGGTTGACAACACTTTAGATGCCTTGTGTCTGTGAATTTTGAACCCTGGCAATAGTCCACCTTTTTTTTTTTTTTTTTTTTTTTGTTATCATGATGCTGTCAGCTGGGGAGATATCATGATTCTAATGCAGCAGGCATGGCAGCTCACAGATTCAGTCATACTAACAGGGGTTTCTCCGTTGCCTTCTGCATAATCGCATCCAGTCAGATCAACACTTTGTGTGAACCTCGTCATTCGTCATTCATCATTGGCCCTGGCCTATTAGTTCAGTTTAGACTGCAACTGAAACTTATGGGGGGTATTTATGACTAATGTACAAGAAGATGGGTTTGAGTCAGCTCGGTCTGTGTGGCGTTTGTATGGATCTCCTCTCACAGGTCAGGTACAGGTGTTTCAGGTAAATTATCGATTCTAAATTTCCGTGTGTGTGTGTGTGTGTGTGTGTGTGTGTGTGAGAGAGAGAGAAAGTGGAAGAAAGAGTAAGTAGTAAGTGTGTGAATGACTGTGTCATTTCCTTGTGACGGACTGGGTGTACAGGGTATAAAGTATCCTCATTCACACTTCATGCTTCTAGGAGAGACTCCAGACCACAGCTCCCCTACAATGGAAGAACTGTTATGGATGGATGGATGGATGAATGGATGGATGGATGGATGACCTGTGCCCCACACACACAGTTATGAGTTGAAGAAATGTGAATGGCTACAGATCCAAATCCATCTGCCTATTTGCAGCATTTTTTCATTCACTGAAAAAATTGTCCTGACGCTGCTGACCAGTGGCTATGATTTCCTGCTATCTGACAAAGTTCTGATACCTACATCTTCAGTGTGTGTGAGAGTATGACATGCAACTGCTATCCACCATGAGATCTCCTTCCAGGGTGAACTATTGGCTTCCAGCTGCAGCCCCTGTCCATGGTGCTGAAATGGCAACTCTGCCTTGTTTCCTTGGCCCACATTCTTTCCCTCTGTATGAATGATTCAGATGACTTCATTTTCCACAAATGTTCTGGGTGATCTAGTGTAAAAATGACATGCAGAAGAGTGTGAATAATTTACAGTGTGTGTTGCTGTATTGCAGATTTGCAGCAGGTTGACTCACTGTAAGAAAAGAAACTGACTCCACTAACACACTGCTGCTAACACTGACTATGCTAACACCAGTTCCACTAACACACTTTTACCATTAACACCATTACCTCTCTGTCACTGACTCACTGTTTCTCCAGTGACCTGTCCCACAGATGAGGTTCTGGTGGATTCTACTGGGATTATCCTGGGCCAGTCTACAGGTGGGAGCTCCCCGAACTTTCAGACCTGCTCCTGGAGGGTCCAGCTGCTACCAGGCTTCACCATTTCCATCACGGTTGAGCACTTCACCACAAGCTCACCGCTGGACCACATGGAGGTCTTTGACGGTGAGCTGAGGCCCAGTATGAGGGTGTGACTGTCACCTCATATTCTCCTTCCTCTTTTCAGTGCTCTAATAAACCTTTGTTTCACAGGTCCATTCAGTCAGAGCTCTCTCCTCATCAGTCTGACAGGCAACTACTCATCCCCCCTAAGCATCACAAGTTCTTCAAGTACCATCTACTTACTGTGGTCCTCTGAGCACATGACAGCTCACACAGCCTTCCTGATTCGCTACTCTGGTAAACCGCTGCCTTTACTGTCGTGGTCTCCCTGAGTAATTATATTTCATTCTGTGATAATTTATCAGTGGAGATCTTTTAAAACATAACACATTTTGAGTGAATGGTGTTAGTCTGACTTGAGGCTTATTCAGGTTGTTTCTGGTTTGCAGCTTCTTACTGCAGCATTCCTCAGGTTCCAGCAAATGGTTCGGTCCACGGTCTGACTGGCTCCAGTTTGGGCAGCACTGTCAGCTTCCACTGCAACCGTGGCTTTCGCCTCATTGGTCAGAGCAATGCCACCTGCACACGGAACTCACAGGGCCTGTACCAGTGGAACGCCTCTGCACCGCTCTGCCAAGGTCACGCATGGTCCATACACCCTGTAGTCATGCTCTATGTTGTATGCCCAACAGTCAATATCACACCCTACAGTTATCTTGTATCCTGCAATCATTTCTACACCCTGTGGTGGTCCTTAGTATCCTCTGCTCTATATATGCCCTCAGTGGTGTCCTGTGGCATTCCACCCGTCCCGGAAAATGGCACAGTAATAGGCCGTGACTTCAGCCTTGGCTCCCGGGTGTCCTACAAATGCAACCCGGGCTTCCGGTTAGAAAACACTCAGGCGGCTCCCCTGGTGTGCTTGGAGAATGGGACCTGGGGCCCCGACTCCACCCTAGCCCGATGCATCGGTGAGGATTACTATAGTATGGTTCCATCCCCTGCTGATCTGGCTTAAAGCGGACAGCTCTCTACAGTGACCTCTGACCTGATGTCTTACAGCAATGACCTGCCCAGATACCAGGCGCTTTGTAGTACATCATGGGAGGTGGAGGCTTCTCTATGGCACCCCCCATCAGTACGGTGCCACAATGCTGCTCACCTGCGATCCTGGGCATCACTGCAGGGGTCAGAGGGTCATCTACTGCCAAGGCAATGGCACCTGGGACATCCCTGACCCCTTGCCCACCTGTGAGAGTGAGTGGTGGTGTTCAGCTCATCACTGGAACATGTATACAGGATGGCTGTAAACAGTGGTGTTATGACCATGACTTTCACCATTGGTCAGTGGCCTTGTCTGTTTTGAATGCATGAAAATCACGTGTCTTCATTACTTTATAAAAAGTGTCTACCTTTATCGGTCTTATGAAAGTGCATGAAATTGTTTTGAAACATGTTCAGTCCTCGCTGCTTCTGTCTCTCAGGTATCTCATGTGGGGACCTAGACTCCCCATCCAATGGAAATAAGCTGGGCACACTAAGTGTGTATGGAGCTACCGCCATCTTCTCCTGCAGCACGGGCTACAGTCTCATTGGCTCGCAGGTGCGGGAGTGCCTGGCCAGTGGTTTGTGGAGTGGAACTCAGGCCCACTGCTTAGGTATCACTCACTCTGGCTCCACCAACCTCCACCAAACTCCAGTTAGGATTATTTATCACCACCTACATCACCCAAGTCTTCTCAAGTCTGCCCTCTTCCCTCCTGTACCTTCTTCAGCCATTAAGCCATTTCACATATTTGTGAAGATAAAGTAACTTTTGTAATTCAGATGTATTTTCTGTTTTCCTATTTGTTTTCTTAAGTTTGTTTGAATGCTAAACTGTGTATGTGCACGTGCATGCGTGTGTGTGCACACATCTTCTGTCCGCCTTCTAGCTGGTCACTGTGGACCTCCAGATCCCATAATGAATGGTCAGGTGATGGGGCAGAACTACAGCTACCACAGCAGTGTGGTATATCAGTGTAACCAGGGTTTCCGGCTTATTGGGCAATCTGTGGTCACCTGTGAGCAGGACCACACCTGGTCTGGAAGAGCTCCAGTATGTGTGCGTGAGTATACACTTCATGTGTATGTCACACCCCCAGAAGGAGACACAGATGTCTCTTGGGGGAGGCTTTTTTGTGCTGCTATGTATGTGTGTCTTTGTGGATCCTGCAGCTGTTTCCTGTGGTCACCCTGGAAACCCCTCAAAGGGCATGACACTGGGTTCCCAGTTTAACCTCAATGATGTGGTGCACTTTGTCTGCAATAATGGCTACGTTCTCGAGGGGGTGCACAAAGCCCAGTGCCAGTCCAACAGCCAGTGGAGCAGCACCCTGCCCAAATGTAACAGTAAGTGACATTTTTTGCTGTGTGTAGTGTGAGGTGTATAACTTGTGTGTAAGACTGCTGTGAGAAAGAGTGTGTGTGTGTGTACGCGCATGTGCCCACGTGCTCAGAGAAGGTGAAGACCTGCAGCCTGATAACTAACCAATGAGCAAGAACACGGGTCTGATATGATCTCCTTCTGTGTATGTCATGAACCACTTCTGAGCTCAACAATGTGAAGTGGATATTAGTGCTGTGCAGAGCGCCCCCCGGAGAGCAGTGGCGCCAGGAGTTGAGAAAAGAAAGTAATTCTCCCCGAAATCCCTGCAGGCAGCCAGCAGCTCATTCTAATTACCTAGTGAGGCTGCGGGTTAATGAGCTCCCATAAGCATACTAATGGACCGGTTCTGTAGACACGTTCGTGCTCAGCCATGTACGGGCACACACATGGCACACACACAGGCATACAGGTACACACACATGCGCACAGGTATGTCAGCAGGAATCCCACAAAAATTGTTTGAACTGTGTGACTTTGCAGAAGATCTATTCAGGAATTCTTTTGCCTCTGGAGGTTTAAAGTGACAATCTGTCTTCACTGTTGCTGAAACAGTCAGTCAGTGTCTCCTTCCTGTCAGCAGAGTGGGGAAAAAAACACTCTGCTCACTGTTTGTGTGTGAGCTTTGTGTGTCTGTTTTTCCTTCCTCCTGAGGGAACATTTTTGATGGTAATCCTGAAAAATAAAGTGAAGTGAAAAAGAGTCAATACTCTCCCTATTCTGTGGTTTTATATATGAGGGTATAACCCCAATTAAGCCCTTACTAAGTCCTAAAAGTACAGAACTCCAACCCGAGGTGATATCAGTTTATAAGTTGCTCAAACTCTCTTACTTTGAAATGGCTGTAAAAGCATCTCCAACAATCTGCAGTCAGGGATATAGTTACCAGTGTTGGCAGAAAGGTTCAGGGCTCAGGGAGGTGGCCATAAACCATAGCATGACAGCTAAGGACCTACAGGCAGTTCTTGGACTTGATAATATTCACATACATAAGTCTTTGACAAGAAAACTCTGAACCAGAGGATTCTTCATGGCAAGTTACCATGCAGGAAACCACAGCTCTGAAAAGAGAAGCATTACCAGCACTCTTACATTTGCTGAGAACTATCAGGATGTTCACCAACACTACAGGACCAACAAGGCTTTGTTATGTTGTTATTAATATTAAAAGCTTGCAGTGTTATATTTTAAGGAAAAACACTTCAGTCATATATTACTAGATTCTCATTCTAACTATGCAGCATGGTGGAGGGAGCATTATGATGTGGGGCTGATTTTGTGCCTCAGGGCCTAGAGTGATTGAGGACACTGAGAGCCAATGAATTCTAGGCTGTGTCTTGAAATTTAGAACAGAATTGGAATGATCTACTGTTAGAGCTCTGCATATATCTATATGAGATATGTTCTAATATGTAAAATTGAGTTCAGCTGAGATTTTCATATGTCTGTGTGTATCGTGGGGCAAATTCTTTGAAATAAAATGCTTTTGTGATGGTGTTTGTGGTTGTGGGACTGTGAAGAGTGTCTATATTAGGATTGTGAGGTGCTGATGGAAAGGCTCTTCCTCCAGTGCTGTCCTGCTCAGACCCTGGTCATGTGGAGAACGGCACCCGCCATGTTCAACCCAGTGGTTCCCTGACCTTTGGCTTCCAGAGCAGCGTGTCATACAGCTGTGACCCCGGATATGAGCTGCTAGGCTCCAGTGATCTCACCTGCCAGGGGGATGGCAGCTGGGGCCGAGCGCTGCCAATGTGCCTCCGTGAGTCTCTGCCTGTTATTGCCATCATTCACAGTGTCCACCCCTTGGTATTGTTTCTGCCTTCTTTCCACACACCCACCTCCTTCTCCTTTTCCTGCCTCATATTCTATCAGACCGTAGCTAATGAGGAGTGAAATGGCAAGCAGAGGCTCATTTTCTGTGACCTCAATCTTGGTTTTATCTCATCGATGCGTGTCGGACTCTGTTGTTCTGGCAGAAGTGCAGTGCACCTTCCCTAGGCTGCCTCCCTACATCCAGATCTCTGGGGGCCGCCACTCTGTGGGGGCTGTAATCCGGTTCAGCTGCCTGGGGCTGCGATTCCTAGTGGGGAACTCGACTCAAAAGTGCCAGCCGGATGGTACCTGGAGCGGTTCTATGCCGCACTGTTCAGGTACCATGTCTTTGCCTTGATATCCAGAGCACCCCAGTCTCTGTGCCAGTATGAACACTGTGTGTGTGTGTGTGTGTGTGTGTGTGTGTGTGTGTGTGTGTGTGTGTGTGTGTGTGTGTGTGTGCGCGCGCGTGCGTCTACAGATAGAAACACACAAACCAAGCAGCCCTTCCAAACTCGTCACTCAAACCTGTGTTTACTTTCTCTCCTCCTTCAGGTGGGACACAGGGAGTGTGTGGTGACCCAGGGCTGCCGCTCCATGGGCTCCGTGTGGGGCAGGGCCTAGCAGTGGGCTCTACGCTGCGTTTCAGCTGTGAACCTGGACACACCCTAGAGGGTTCCACCCTGCGCCGCTGCCAAGCCAATGGCACCTGGTCCGGCATTCAGCCTTACTGCCGCGGTAGGAGGGTAGTCAGGAGTTGGAGTGTAGAACTTTACATGCAGTTGGGGTCTTTTCTAATCTTTATTTCTGCTGTCACCCCCCCTTCTCTCCATCTGTCTTTCTCTCTCTCCATCTGACCCTCCCACCTGTGCTCCTTTCAGCGGTGTCCTGTGGCAATCCAGGGACTCCATTCAATGGTCGTGTGCTGTTCCATGAGGGACTCGCCTTCTCTCACTCTGTCTCCTACTCTTGCCGTGAGGGTTACTACTCTGCTGGTCCGCTGACCCGCCATTGCACAGCCAATGGGACGTGGACCGGAACCATACCTCTCTGCACTGGTACCAGCACCATTCATCTGTCAGAGTACATAAAGATGTTTGGGAAAGACTGAGAATGCGCATTCATTTCATTGGTCTACCATTATAGACCCCACCCATTGCTGAAAATGACACAGGAAGTGGTTCTGTCTGATTGTGACTGTCTGATCTCCTACACAGTGATTCACTGTGGTGACCCAGGTGTACCGGCCAATGGCATGAGGCTTGGCAATGACTTCACCTACAACCACAGTGTGACCTTCCAGTGCTCTCCAGGCTACACTTTGGACAACGAGCGTGCGGCCAGCCTGACCTGCACTGAGGACCACACCTGGAATGGAAGCAGGCCTGTCTGTAGAGGTAACACCATGAAATTCAGCCATAACACAAAACCGCAGCATTAACAGCCTGACGATGCACATTTGACCAGGACCCCTTGTGTGGATATAATTCTCCTGATGAAAACCAGTGGGATCCAAATGAGAGACTCCCACAGAAGCTGAAAATAATAAGAGAACTTCACCTGAACTGGGGTTAGCAGAAGAATGTGTGCTACATACACTATACATTCTGTGGGAGATGTTGCAGGAAAATACAGCAGTTACCATACTGCAGTGCTGTAGAAACCCATAGTGGTGAAGCCAGGATTCAAGTCAAACCTTTCAGTTTACCACTTGGTCTACATCCACATCTTCATCCTGGTCATGAGGTCTGGAGATTAATAACCAAAAGTATAAAATTGTGGCCATCATCATCAGAAACCATGGAAGGGTGGTGTGGCTCATTGATCAGAGCTCAGAGTTACTCATCCTCTGTATTCAGAGGAGTCCGTTATGGTGTATCAGGGTCTAGCTGGAATCACCTAGGGGGCCTCCTGCAGTTTGTACTTATATGTATGGAGGGTTCAGTGTGGACCTGATGCTGGTTTGATGGACACTGGTGGTGTCTGTGTTTCTGCAGTCATCTCATGTGGACCACCGCCTAACATTTCTAATGGCCATGTGGTGGGCTCAGACTTCCGCTGGGGAATAAGTGTCAGCTACGCTTGCAGTGAAGGCTTCCGGCTCTCCGTGACAGCCGTGCTCACCTGCCAGGGCAGCGGAGAGTGGAGTGGAGAGACACCTCAATGCTTCCGTGAGCTACTCTGGACTTATCCTGCACCTCTGTATCTGCTCTTCACCATCTACACCTCAATGTCTGCTCCTCATCACCTCTACCCTATGATCTATACTTTGCTGTCTGCTCTTCATCTTCTACCAGCCAGCCATTCCACCCTTTCTGGCCCCTCCTTTTCATGTGTAAATTTAGCTGTTGCTACCTGATACATCTTACTGACATGATGACCCAAATCTAAAGCCCACCGAATCCTCACTGCCTTCTGTTGCACCACTTTGTGCATAGCCGTGTTTTGCGGAGACCCAGGAGTTCCAGCTCAGGGAAGAAGGGAGGAACGCGGCTTCACCTACCTTTCCTCTGTGACCTTCTCATGCCCTATCCCTTTTGTCCTGGTGGGCATGTCCCGGCGCTACTGCCAGGCAGATGGCACCTGGAGTGGAGAGCAGCCGTCCTGTATCGGTGAGAGAGGGGAAGCCTTGAGGTTGAGTTGGGAATGGGACTGGTGGCCCACTGTCAGTAATCCCCTGTGGTCCTAAGAGATCTGAGATGTTCTAGCTGGTTGTTTCTGTGTTGAAGACTCCAGTCAGACCAGCTGCATGGATCCAGGTGTCCCTTTGTTTGGATATCAGAACAATTCCCAAGGGTACCAGGTAAGCGCTGCATTGTGTGTTTGCGTCCGCGCATGTACAACCTGCACTCCTGACCCCATGTCTGCCCTCCCAGATCGGCCAGTCGCTCTTCTTTAGCTGTAGGAAAGGCTTCCTGCTTCAAGGCTCTACATCTCGTACCTGTCAGGCCAACCTCACCTGGAGTGGCATGCAACCGTGGTGTACAGGTAGACTGCACCTGCTGTTATTCTTACTTGATGTTGGAGTCTGTGCTGTTGTCAGTGACCCCCTGCCTTCTGCACAGCACACCATTGCCGCCAACCGGAGCTGCCCCCACATGCAGATGTACATGCCCTGGAGCTGCCAGAGCTGGGCTACACGCTGCTCTATACCTGTCAGCCCGGTTTTCTCCTGGTCGGCGGCTCGGAGCACCGCACCTGTCGCTCGGACGGCAGCTGGACAGGCAAACCGCTGCTCTGCATACGTAAGCTCTCCGGGTTCTTCATCTTGTAGCGTGTGATATGCGTTCACCCACCTCCCTCGGTGTGTCATGGGTCATGGATTCACTGTTCTCCCGTCTTTGGTGTTTCAGCGAATAACAGCCCGAGGGGTGAAAACTGGGAGGTGATAGAGGAGCTGCCCAGCTTCACACTGCCTGGTAGGAGATCCATCATCTTCCCAGGAGCAAGTGCTGGTGTCTTTCTGAGCCTCATTGCCGATCTTGGTGTCTCAGTGCTGCTCTCTTGCTCCATTTCAGGGCCTGATGTTCTGTTTACCTGGAACTCGCACTGGAAGGGTTCCTATGAATACCTGGGGAAGAAGCATCCAGCGATGTTGGTGATCACAGCTTTTGAGTCAAGCAGCAGTAGCATCAGTGCCACTCTCACTGACCACAGTGGGGTCGAGATAAGGCTAGCAGGTACTTCCACAGCTGGCCTCTTGACTCCACCCACTTGCCTCCTGAAGCCACATTCTACTTCTTTACTCTACCCACCCTGTCTCATAACACCACCCACTTGGTCTCATAACTGCACCCACCCCACCTCCTTCCACTTTGGGTTCATCTTACTACCTCTTGTAGGGAACTACAGACCAGAGGACTCTCACCTTCTCCTTGAGGTGCTACACATCCAGGGACCAGTGGAGATGTTTCTCAACAAGTTCAAGAAGGATGGTTGGGCACTGGATGGTCATGTAAGTGTATGCCTATGTTTGTTCACAATACATTATGGAGATGTAAATTACCTCTGCCCTCTCGCTACAGCTCCTGTCTAAAGACCCCTCCTTCTTTCAGGTATCCTATGTCACATCAAACCAGGCATACATCTACCAGGGCTTCGTCCGGGGAAAAGGGTTCGGCCAGTTTGGCCTGCAGAGGATAGGTGAGGGGGCTGTTTCTGTGGAGATGGATGCTGGTTGTCTGATCAGCTGCTGTAGCTCAACTACTTTGTTTTCCTGGTTATATTTTGTGGTTATGAGCTGTCATTTTAGTTGCAAACATTAAAAACTAACTACTTGACTGATATCTGTACCAAGCTATGGTAACTGTGGGTAAATATACGCTGTTCAGAAAAGATGTTGCACAGGTTATATTAAGAGAAAGCGGATGGTTCTTAATTAGATGGTACTTCACGCCACAGAGCCGTGTTCCATGTTGTTTGAACTGAGGACACCAAATTGGTGGAAGGTTCTCCCATTAGTGCCGGTGCTGTGACTCCTGCCCTCTATTAGGACCAGTTTGCTCTGCGGTTCATTCCTGCTCCCAACATGGTGTTTCCCGCCAGTCTGACCCATGCTGTTGTCCTGCAGACATGGCAGGTCAGAGGCACGAGCGAGATTCCTCTGGCCACAGCTTCTTCCACAGCAGCTCTGTGGCTGCAGCCGTCCTCCTGCCCTTCATGGCCCTGACCATCGCGGGAGTCACCCTCTACCTGTACAAACACAGGTGCTGTAGCCAAACCTCTGGCTGACCCTGACCAGCAGGGGCCACCCTTTATCTGTACCAACAGAGGTACTGCAGCCAAGTCTATTACCAGCCCCGATCAGCAGGGGTTATCCCATGTATTTCTCACCCCCACAGGAGAAGGCCCAGGGCTCGGTACCCAGGGTGCACGGCCTCCGAGAGCAGCAATAGCAGGGCCACCTTTGAGAATCCCATGTATGACAAACACAACATGCAGAACACGGCGGAACACTGTGCCTGTGAGCCCCGGGTCACCATCAGCACGGTGTGCACCGCCGTGTAGCTCCTCAGGTGAGTCTCCAGGAGAATGGTGGGTGTAGTTGGTGGTGGTCTGCTGTCCCACCCAGCTTTAACCCAATTTAGCCTCATAACCTATGCTTCCAGAACAGACTCTGGACCACTGAGACCAGACGAGGTCAGATGGTTATCGATAGTGTACTGTCTCTGTATCTGGGTCCTGATTTTATATTTATTTCTCCCTCCTCTTCTCCCTGTTCCTCTTGCACTCCCAGGACCTCACAGATTGGTGCACAATCTGCGGACAATGGCCACCACACCACGTCTTCACCTAAGGCATGTCCAGGCATCGCAGATTCAGTCACCAGCTGGAGGATCTGCTGGCGCCACCGTCTGTGTCACTGAAGAACAGCAGACACACCATGAGAAGCCATGAGACTCACCACCCTCTACAGGAAGGAGGACCTCAGTGCATCATAGCAGGGAACCAGCTTGGGCTGACCCTACAGGATCCAGTTTCTTTGGAGCATTTGATGTTGGCGGCAGCTGCTATACCTGTGTTGTTCTTCTTTTCACTGCCATACTGCAGATGTGGAGGATGCTATACATTAAAATGCAGAAGCCCCAGCTGACAGCTTCTAGCACCCCCCGGTCTACCTGTACTGCCCATGTAGCTCTGCCCATGTACCAAGTAGGTGTCTTCTCTGCACACACAGCCTGTATGTCTTCCGCGACACACTTTTCTGCTGTAGATGTCCCCTGAGGAGTCAAGCCTATTTCCCAGAATGTCAGACAAGCCTGCTGGAACCTCACATCATGCTTGTGTTAGTCAGCCTGCTTGTTCACACACAGGATTGTGGAATTCTAGCAACAAAGTGTGTGACCAGTTGAGGTCTGAGGTGGGACCAGGAGGAGTCCAGGGTCTTCCTGTTTTGTGGGGAATCACATTCCTTCCTCTCTGTTCAAGCACTTCCAGCTTTCTTGCACCTGCTGGCCAAGATCCACTGTCAGCAGTCTCCACTGGAGACTTCAAAGTGTCCAGGAACAGAGAAGAGTGAGCAACCAAGTTGGACTTTGTCACTTCAGCTTGAAGTCTTGCTGGTTCACTTGATTGTTTTTGCAGTTTACTCACTTTCACACCCCTTTTATCCCCTTGTTGAGCTGTACTGCTGCCTCATGGGATGGTGACATGCTCAGCATGGTGGATAGTAGACACTCCAAGACCTTCTCCAATTTTGATGTCTCCACCTCTTCAGATGTCTCTTATACTGCCACCCCCAAAAATGCCTCCATGCGGCGCTTGTTTCTCAGTGCCAGGCTGCAGGTGCTGAATTATCTACATTTTATTCTGATTAAAATTTTACATTTAGTTCAGAAACTGTTTATACAGAACAGCCATTTGCTCCAGTGAGATCTGTGCAAACGGGCACTGGATGCTGTGCACTTCTTCGGTACAGTAAATTATGAATATATATTTGGAACAAGCAGTGTATTTCTTATATTTAAAAGATCTGATAATGTGCTCTGCAGTGTTTTGTATGTCTGTTTTCTATTTTCAAGTTCTTCACGGGGAAGTTCTGCTACGTCACTGTATTAGCTCTACGTTATTCTCTTCCGAAGCAAGACGAGACTCTGCTGTGCACTTTGCTGCCAACTCAGTGACATTTGTGGGAAACATTTCCGAATGTCACCTTCAGAGTGGACATGTATAAATGTGAATGAGGACAGATTTTTGTAAAAGAGATATATTTTTATGAAAATAAATTTGTGGCAAATATTAAAAATTGGGAGATAATTTGTGCTGAGACGAGCTGAGGGACCTGTTGTGTAAGAGCACCACACGGTCACCTGTCACCATGCCTTGTGACTGTCCCCAACCCCACAGCGCCATGACGTCTCTAATCTGTCATCGTTCCCAGATGGTAAGTAGCGGAGTATTTATAGCTGCACATGGAGGCCTTGGCTCTTCACCCCACTTCTTCTGCAACGCATACTGCCAACACCTCACCCTTTACCATGTCTTACATTGTTTAACGTAGACCCCAGAGTGTTACCCCTGTGCTGATGCTTCACCTCCTGTTCTTATGATTTATTTAAAAGAGTTTGGAAACAAAGTGCAGCTGAAGTACAGTGGTACTGCAGCTGGACTGCTGACTCACATAGAGTTGCTTACAAGCAAGCAGTTACCACTGAGAAGTTCCTAAATGGAGGTGGGAATCGGAAGGGAGAAGCAGACGTGAGGCGGCAGAGGTGCACGTGAGGAATACAGAAAAGTAATGCTGCGGCTGAGCAGCCGAACCAAGTGCCTCTTGCCTGCAGGTGGTCATATAAATAGACACGGTTTGTGTTGATGTTCGCTCATATCCTTAGGGTGTGAGTCATCATCAGCTGAGATGATGGCGATGCTGTGGTGAATCACAACCAAAACACAGCAGAAAAGCGGCTGCAGGGAGTCATAAGGTGAGGGGGGGGGGGTTCTCGATAAAGGCAAAAACTGATTTGTTAAATCTATAATTTAGATGGTGTTCAGCCAGAAGTTTCACAGAAGAACTGACAATGGATGGTGCTGACATTTCTCTTTTGGGTTTCTTTACTATTCACTCTCATTTCTTCCAGAATACTAGATTCATAAATAATGAGATGAATCCAAGTGACCTCACTTCAGAATAATTTCTTTTCATTGGCAGTTTAATTTAACCATGACATGGTTAATTAATATCTTGTGTGTCTGTTGGTACTTTGATCACACTGGTCTTTAGAAGAAGGAGAGATGATCCAATTGTTTATCATGAAATAACTGAGGAAAAACTGCATCCATCCAGTTACTAGAGGGATGACTAACTGTAGTAATCTGGCAGCTCACCCTTTTCTCCAGATGATGCCCATTTCCTTTTCTACCCTGATGTTTTTTACCTAAAAAAATGTATTTTTCCATCAGCGATCAACATTCGCTAAACTGTGAAAACTGTGAAGTGCTTTGCTGAACCATGAACTTGTTTTCCAGTAAAAGGACCGATATGACCGTAGTGAAGATCTGGACCTGTGCAGTAAGTCTAGGTGATACTGACTGGGTTCTCCCTGCAGAACTGATGCTGGTTTGTCCACCTTGTTCTTCAAACTGGATCTTGTTGGTTTCAGAAAGTCACAAAGTCCCTCCTGTTAGTCTTTCTGCTCTCATGTTGTTCTCCTGCCTTCCATCTCATCCATATTTACACCCCCATCCTCTACTCTGGGTTTTGCTGAGTGAGCAGCAGAGTTCAGGAGCACCATGTCACAGATATGGAAACTGTCAGTGAGGCCATGAAGAGCATCTCTGGTTCTAGGAGGCAGCTGCACGCTTTTGAGCCGCAGCTGACGTAGTTTAAGCCCCTCTGCTGCATTCCAGCTATTCTCATGACCTTCAGAAATTTGATTTAGTTTTTCCAGCATTTTAATTGGGAACAACTGTGATGTTAAAGATGAGGGAGTGACGTGGAGGGGAAAACCCAGCTGCACTCCTTTGTCCTCCACCCCACAGCCTGAAGGTACTGTGCTCCACAACCTGAAACGCAGCCCACTCTGGAGCATGGAGAGGCGGTCTCCATGGCAACAGCTCAGTGTTCCCATCTTCCTGGCGATGAACCGGGTTCTAATGCTTCGCTGCTCTTGGAATTAAATTACTGCACCCCAGGCAGGGCCTGACTTTGGTACCCAGGGAATAGCTGTGCAGCTGGCAGATCAGTCTCTCCTCACTATGTCAAGCCATGGAACCTGGTCTGCCAGATGCTGTCTGATGTCAGCAGAGCCTCAGTCCCTGAGGCCTACTTGGCATCACTTATGATTCCTGAAGACTACCAGTAAGCAGTAGGCATTGGAGCCACATGAAACAGTTTGTTGAAGAAGAAAAGCTGGGGGTGATGGGTTTTGCTGCCGAGGTGGTGAAGACCTCCTCCTCTCCAGCGCTGGAGTGGTCAGCAGAAGGAGACAGACTGGCCTACAGAAGGACCAATAGTTGCCTCAAGAGGAAGAAATGTGTCCTTTTCCCCAGTGATGTTAAAGACACGACCTTTTAGACTGTTTGGTCAAACATTTAAATGCTTTCTTCAGCATCATTAAAGTAAGGTAAAGCTGGACTTGACCCACAGCGACCACTAGGGTGAATTTCTTAGTAAGTGAGGTATAGAAGCAGTGCAGCATCACCTTCACCTTGGTGATGCACTAACAACAACCAAACTGTACACCCCCTAAGGTGGATTTGAAGTTGAGGCCAAATGAGCAGTTCTGGAGCTCTGCACCACCAGTGTTGCCCACTGCTCCACCACAATGCTTTCTTAAAGCAGCAAAGATCAGAAGTATGAAAGATGTGTAGTCCTGTTCTCTCATTCAGAAACATGGCTTAACAAGCAGTTTTCCCATTAGTGTGATGCATGGTTTTGCCACTTCTCACACCCACTCTGCACGCTGCCTGAATTGTGGTGAGTCATAGTGCAGAAAATAGCATTAAAGCAGGGCAGCACCTCATGGCATTTTCTAACGACAACACGTCTGAAATTGTGCTGAAACTGTGCTAATAATGACCGTGACGGACTGATCCAGACCCTGTTTCTCTGACATCCAGCAGGTTTCCAGTTGTCTTCAGCATCTGTGATGTCTCACTGGTCTATGTGACAGAACAGGAGCAGCTGGACTGTAGTGATGGAGGCTCTTCTACTTACGCTCCAGTTCCACTGTAAGCTTTGATCATTTTTTTATTTGGTGTCCAACAAGGTCTCCACTTATTTCAGGAAATGTAATGTTTTACTAGGTTTACTAAGTTTTAATTATTTTCCACTCATGTGGGGTCCAAAACTGGAAGTCCGTGGGTTCTCAGTTTGGTCTTTAATGTGGTAGAATAAGCTCCCTCTGTCCCTTATAACTGCTAAGTCCCTCGCAGCATTTAGAGAGGGTCTCAAACCCATCTCTCCCAGAGCCATTTCTCTTCTGACCTCCTGACAGCCACATAAATGAGTCCAACGCCATCTGCTGTGATTATTTGCCTATTTGCTGTTTGAAAGTCACTTCAAAAGGCAGCCGTTTGAGGGATGTGAACCAGCAACATGGGGGTGTCAGACACACATGATTACCCTGTGTCTGTGGCTAAAGTGCTTTTTCTGCTGCTATTTCACTTTGTTTACTCTATTGTGCATCACTTTGGGAAAAAGTGCGATGTGTTACTGCGCAGTGTAAAAGCGGCGATGTGGTATTGAGAGCCCCCTACTGGCACACAGTGGAGCTACAGGAAAAGCCAGCGCTTCTCCAGAACCGTTTGGCCACAAAAAGGATGAACGGCACCACTGAAGGGTAATTAAAGCAAATTTCAGCTACATACAAATTGAAGATTTAATACCTCGTTTTGCATTTTGCTTCTCATCTAATTGTGTTTATAGCTCTACTGTCCGCAGCTGCCAACAATGGGAAGCGAAATGTGATTTAATCCTGCTGGCAACACGCAGGGAGGAACCCAAACTGGTCCCAACACACGTGAAAACCAACCTGTTCCCAGACACGGCCAAACCCATCACCTGCGCAGTAAAACCACACTCCGTGGTAATCGGTTCTCATATGGAGTGTAGCAGAGTATTCACGGTGGGAGTGTATTCGGCTTTGGAGTGTATTCAGTGTAGGAGTTTATTCCCAGGGAACCGGTGATTCTGAAGCCTGTGCACACCTTCCCACCCACCTCCTACGTCAGTCTCTAGTGCGCACTGTAGGAAAGAAGGGAATCAGACTTTAGCAGGTTGTGTGTGTGTTGCAGCGGCAGTCTTCCTCTAATAAAGTCATGGGCCAGTAAGAACCAGGAGGAGGTCAAGGGGAGGGGATGCAGAAGCAGTCGCAAACCCTGCGGGGGACAACAGGTGAACAGCTGCTGCTTTTCCTGATTTCTGCTTCCAGCCAGATCCCAGGCGCTTCATCACACAGCATCCCTCATCACACACTCTGTTAGTATGCCATTGTTAGCATTGCAGATCCTACAGCAAAGCTCTAGCAGACTATTAGCCGTAACCGTGACTCCGTCCCATTGTGGGGTCACAGCCCAACCAATGTGTGACTGGGTCCTCAGAGCCTTAGCACCCTGAGTGATCCATGATGATGCAGAACTGGACTCACAAGGTATTGTGATACACTGTTCTGATGGAGTGTGTGTGTGTGTGTGTGTGGTTGTCTATTTTTTGAGCTTGAACACAAACTCTGTTATTATGCAAATTATGGAGAACCAGTTGCCAAAGAGCTTCCTCTTGACACACTTTCCAGACAAAAGATGGCTCAGAACAATTGTGCGACCTGTTTGCAGGGGGTTCAGGTGCGGTGAGACCCCCCTCTTCTGGGCAAGCTGTGGATGCTGGAAGAGGACAAAACGGGGACATTCAGGTGAGGGCTTCTCCCTTTCTGGTGTTTTCCTGTCTGCAGATTGCAGTCACTTGGTCATCAGCTGTGATTCAGAGGGAGGCCAATTCATTTGCATTCAGTCATCATCCTGGCAAGATGAGCTGATGCCCCCAGAGCGCCTCCGCCTGGCGGGGATCCAGATTCAGGGCACTTAGGCCAGTCAAGGAGAAACAGGGTCCTTTCTGATTCAGATTCAAGATTCAAAGGTTTATTTGTCATGGGTGAACAACACAGCATAGCAGTGTTGTCCCCATGAAAAGTTTTGTTTCCAGGCATCCTCAGTGCAAATATGGACATAATATGTAAAGTATAACTAAGTAACAGGATGGAAAGAAAAAAATCGGGAGAGGAGAACAATAAATAATAATAAATAAGAGAGTAATGAATAAAAGAGTAGAATAAACGGTTAATAAATAGGGATAGGTATGTGGGGAAAGGGATATACATCAGGGATTGGCGGAGGGGGGGGGAGAAGACACAGCAGCCAAACCAACAGCACACAGCAACCAAACCTACAACTACAGACTAAACCTACAGCAACAAAAAGGACCAGAGAAATGGATTTTAATCCTCATTTGCAAGCTTGTGTGTGTGTGTGTGTGTGTGTGTGTGTAACCCTACTGTACGTACAGTATACAGAAACATGGCTACTTCTGAATGTTCCGGTGGTTTTGTTTAGAGATATCAGCATCACACCCTCCCTCTGCAGTGACTGAACTGCTTCTGAGATGCTGCAGGTGAGAGAACCATGTTCAGTTCTGCTGCTGTAGCCTGAGCTTGTTCCAAAATCCCTCCAAAAATAACAGCCGATGTGTTTTTTATAGTCGAGTCTGAGTCGGGTAGCTTTCAAGAGCTTTTGTTGAGCATTTTATTGCATGTGTCTTATCGCCCCCTGGCGGTGATGCTTACAGTCACGTTTGGTTTTGCTCTATTGCTTTTGGTTGATGTCAAATGTGGAGGTGAACCGGAAACTGGGTTGTTTCCAAACTGAAGTTATTTCTTGATCTGTTTTGATGTGCATGCAGTACAAGACAGATTATGAATATGACTGGACATTAGGGCCACAATTGTGTAGACTTTTTCTGTTTTTTTTGTGCATTTACGTGCATATGCTTGTGTTTGAATTCCATTGTTTAATCTGAGGGGCTGAACTCATCTAAGGGGCTTTTAATCAATTCTGGCCTCTCGGTTTGAGCATAAAAGAACAGGTGGATGTTTTATGGTTCCTGTCTCTGGGTGCTTAGTGCTCAGCCAGTTTGGCACGTTTTGTTCCAGACAGTGGCAATGAGAGGGACGTGAGCGGGAGATGAGGGAGAGATGAGCGGCAGCTGAGTGGGACACAACTTGGTGGTGTTCGCAAGCAGCTGGGAGAAAGTCATTCCACAAGTAAATGACATGTTTTATTTATCAGTCAAATGGCAACAAATGGGCAATAAAATAAAGCCAATATGGCTTCCCCTGAAGACAATGAAATGAAAAATTATTGTAAAACTCTCCAGCAGTTCTAATATTTCAGGATTTAGTATAATTCAATTACAAAAGGGTGAGGTTTGTGTACATCTATGTGTGTGTGGTTGCTATAACCCTGGATGTGCCTGAATCTGTTTTTGGTCTTCTGTTTGTTTTATTTCCCTCTGTCTGCTTTTACACTGTTGCTCAAGATGCCAGGATATTGCCCATTTCTCTTGATAACCTAGTGGCCCAGCTACTCCTTTAGGACCCTGATCACTTTTGACCACTGGCAGATCTTAGGGTTCCAAATGAACCTCCTTCTCTTTTTGGGACCAGTACTCACCCTGAAGCCTCAAGGGGTCCTCAATACCAGGAAGTTCCAGAGCAGCCTGGGACTAAAGTGGGTACCAGATAGATCTGAGTCCCTAGGGGTTTTCAGACCAGTCAGGGACCACCAGCATTTCAAGTCCCTCCAGGTCCTAGAAGGCCACCTAACATCAAGGGAAACCCAGTTAGTTGGGGGCCTCAAGGCTGGGTCAGCAAATAGACTAAGGAGCAGCTTGTCTCCAAGGTCCTTCTGGAAACCTGTATATGCCCAGGAGGCCATAGTGGATGGGGACTATATACCCAACTTGCAGAGTTGAAAGCTGCAGGTATGGTTGTAGGTCCAGTATTTGCTCCATAGTGCTGCTAACAGGGTACAGTGATCTTCCACAAGTTTTTTTTAGATCACAGCATCTTCTTGAGGACACATCTGTGCTAGGAAAGTCACACATCTGCCGAAACCCCAAAGTTCAGTGTTCACATTATACTACTGAATATTTGTCAAGGATCAAACGCAGGAGACACTTCATCTAATTTCATGGAGTGTTTCGTGGAGCCAAGTGGTAGCTGTATCTGGCCCGGAAGAAAGAGGTTTGTGAGCTACTTTGCTGCTGCTTTGTTTTGTTTTTTTTAATAAACAAAATCCATGTGGAACTGAAACTGATAAAATGACCTTGAACTTCACATCTCTATACTAATGAAGAACTCAATTTCCACCACTAGGTGATGCCACAGTCTGTTCATTTGGACTGGTTTTGTGGTATTCATTCCATGAAAACATTACTGACTTCTGTTTCACTGCTCTGGTGTGACCAAATGTTTATCAAAGGAGGTAACAAAATATGAAACATAGTGTACAGTAGGTATAAACAGATGAACCCGTGAACCCATGTGCTGCTGTCAGAATCAAAGTTTGAACTGAGAAGATGCTGGAGTTCTGATTGACCTGTGCTTCTTGCTTCCAGACCACTGAGGGTCCCATGTAATGAATTCCCTTGCTGGATTTGGATGCTGTATGACCATCCTTTGAATCTTGGACTGTGCACCATCCTACAGAGTTTGTTTTTATAAAATGGCTTCTGTTGTCACTGTTGCTTCTCAGCTCCTCCCTGTTAAAGTGCATGTCCTCCACATCTTGTTTGATGTTTACTGTCCAACTCTGGAGGAACACTTATTACCTGTTCTGCAGTTTTAGATTCTCTCTTTCTCTCTCTCTCTCTCTCTCTCACACACACACACACACACACACACACACACACACACACACACACACACAAAACTTCTGTTAAAGCCTCTTAGAATCCGTTAGCATCTATGCACTCCTATCACCTCCCTGCTGCTGCATTCCATGATAGAAGCTCTTGGAAAGACCTCTCCAGGACCTCTAGTGATGCATGAATATTTCAGAACAAAATCTCTAGTTGTAAAGCAAGACACTAGAAAAATCTGCTGTGAAGGCCTTTGTATGGCTGAGAAATTGAACATCACGTTGTCATTGTCACAGTGAAAGACCAGAAGAGGGACAGCTGAGGGTAAATTTTCTGCTGGTCTGGACGTGGGAGCTGTGGGGAAATTTCTATGGTTACAGGGTTAATGGGTCCCCAGCTTCTCTAAAATTCAGACCCAGTCTAGAAACAGCATCTTCAGTACAAACTGGCCGTGTTAGTGATCCACAGGGTGGAAGCACCATTGTTATTTTATGTTCTCTGCCTCCAGCCATGGCTCTGTGTCAGAAAAGAGAATGAATGACGTTTGAATACATTGCTGGGTTCTCCTGCTGTGTCACTGTTACTTTTGCTGTCCACTTGAGCCTCATGGAGCCAGATATCACTAAGCAGCAAACTGAGTCATCTTGAATTGCTCTCCAGGTCAAGTCAACTTCAAGTCCAGTTATCGAGACCGAATTTCCATCTCTAAGTTATAAAGTGGGATGTTCACTGGGTTCACCTTGGGGTTTGATCTGTTGACCCCTTTGCATCAAACATCTGTTATGGCTCCTTGTTCCTGTCCTGCCAGATGCCACACTTTGGTTTATTTCTGCAAGTCAGAGGTTTAATCGGCTGATGTTTCTCAGTTTCCTAGATGAACAGTATACCAATATTTTAACAATGCCGAGAGCAGCGTGGTGTGAGTGTGTGTGTGTGTGTGTTACTGAAAAACAGTTTCCAAGGAAACAGTGAGATCTCCACGCTCCTGCTTTGCAGCTGTCTACCCCGATGAATCTCCAATGTGTCCTGAAGCAATGTGCGTGTGGCATTAGTCACCATCCTCCCAATCTTTGCTTAATGGATGCTAGAAGCAGAAGGAAGGTGGCACTTTATCACTCAGTGTAGAAAACACCTCAACTTGTCAGCCAATAAGGACTGTGTGTGTGTGTGTGTGTGTGTGTGTGTGAGAGAGAGGTGAAGGGGAAAGCGTGTTCTTATGCCCGTATTATCACACCAACAGCAGCTCTGCTTTTTGGCTGTATTGAAGCACAGTTTCCGAGGTGTTTCCATGTGACCGCTGCTATGTGACAGTTCAGCAGTTTTGAATGTGAATCAGACCACCTTGCGGTCATCAGCTGTCAGGTCACCTCCATCTAGAAGCTCTTGCTTGCACCAAAGCATGCTCTCTTGCCGCTGAGTTAGTGTCTGAACTCTTTGCCTCTACAGGAGCAAGACCTTCATGTGCAGGATGTGTAAACCGTGTGTGTTTGTGTGAGACACACTGAGACACCCACTCTATCGTGGGTTGATTTGCAGGCTGTGGAGTGGAAAATGGCTGCCTGGGGTGGCAGTTGCTACTAATGGCTGTCTGCTGTTGCCCCAAGGTGGCCATGTGCCCCTGATCCCACTACATTACAGAACGTCTAACGTGTGTGTTTTTTTTCTGATGCGTGAGAGAGAGCGTCTTCAGACCACAACATAAAGGCTGAGCATCTCAGACATCCCTCCTGTGCTGCTCCATCACACACAGGATGTGGCCCTGGTGTCACACCAAGAACATCCACTGCCCTGCGGTAGCCAGTGAGGCAAACACAGGGTTCTGGATGCTGGCTCGCCATGGGGAAGACGCTGTGTGACCATATCCTCTTCTCTCTTTCTCACTGTATGAATATGGCTCCTTCTTGTTGGTCTGTGGGTTTTTCATGCAAAAATGAAAGCAGATGGAAGTGCCTGTGGTGGACTGATGTTCCTCCTCATTCATCTTGAAATTGAGAAGAGTGGGGAGATTGCGGTAAAGCCATCATGTGGTAAACATTTCATAAAGTCTTGAATCACACCGGCCTCCTTTCATTGGCAGTGTTTTGACAACTCCGCTATGAGGTCTTTCTGCAACATCTTTATCGCTGGCTTGAGGTTGAACCTCCATGTGCCTTTTCCTCACCGCCAGCTGTGTGGTCAGAGCCATTTGTCCATGTTGACTGTTTCTGAGAAATTTGACTGAATTACAGTCCTATGTCTCTACTACACATGGACCTCAGACATTCTGTCCTGCAGCAAGAATGCATCATATATGCAAACAGTTCCTGCTCCTTTTAGTTGCATTAATGCTGAGAAACACTGAATATTCTACCTTGACCCGCTTCATCCCTCAAGCACAATGTTCCGCTTACCTCAGCACATAGTGGGGGTCTTGCAGCATCAGGCATAATGGAGTTTAGGGCAATTTGTGTTTCTGAGGGAACAGAAGATAACAGAGGAAATCACTGTGGTTTCATTAACTATGATCTAGTGGTGCGGGATGTGTCTCAAATGGTCGCAGAAAACTCATCCAGTGGCCTCTCCTCTGTCTGCTAGACTGGCCATGTTTGTCCTACCTAGGTCTCAACCCCCAGCTTCAATACATGAGCTGTGGGGATGGTGCACACACCGAAGGGGGCGTTTCTCTTTGTGAAACATGCTTTCTAACTGAACTCTAGCTGAAAGAAGAAGACACATTAAGTGAAATGTTTGCCAGAGGCTTTGCAGTAAAACCTCACTGTTCCATTATCTGCTGTCAGTGTCTGCAGGGAAGAGCTGTCACATGTTGGGGGCCTTTTTCTTCCCCCACTAATCTAACATTTCATTGGGATGGAGGGAAATGCATCTTTTTTTGGGGGCAATCAGCACACTGCGCAGATACAAATTGTGGACTAATGCTGTATACTTGTGCAACCGCTTGGAAGGAAAGCCAGACCATTAGTGTAAAAGCAAGCGGGACCCTTTGTCTTCCCTCATTTTTATGTTGGGTGTCTCCTTTAGTCCTCCAGAGCAGCTGGTCCAGATGTAGGAGGGGGAAGGGCCTGTTTACCATGATCCTCTCATGCCTATCTTATTCACTGTGGTACATCCTCTTGTATTCGCAAAGAGTGTGACATCCTAATGTCTCATGGGTGCTGATCTTCACAAAGGGACCATTTTGGATGTGAATATCACCACTGTCCTGAGCTGCTCCTCCCCACCTGTCCTCCTTCAGTGTTCACTACTGTGTTCTCATATGACTATAGGGTAAACCTGGGGAAAGTGATGCCCCTAGTGGCAGGGAGGACCTGACAGCAGGGAAAAATGGGCTTAGTGACCAAGTACATTAGACTCCCATGTTGTCTGGCTGGCTGCCTGGCATTCAGTGACAGAAATGGAAATGGATTCTGCCACCAGGCTGCCAAACTATTAGTTATTAATAAAGATGATAAATCAATCAAATAATTCTGAACACTAACTCACAGCTCAGAGACATGTGCAGAGGATGCAACAGTACTGTACCCTTCAGTACCACAACTGCATGAGTGGTCACTATCAGTCGACTATTATGATATACTGTATATTAATATATTTTGAGCATCATGCCAAGGTAGCTTCTCACCATCCATTACATCTGACTATGAATTAAGGACAATGAGATGCTCTTCTACAACCAGCACCAGAACAGCATTCAGGAGAGGCGGGACTTTTCCTGCTGGGCTGGTTACGCTTTGACTGAGTGGACTGAAAGCTTTTGTGTTCATGGGGTATTCTGGTTCAGATCACTGTGCCTTAAATGTCCTTGCAGTCCACACTTTTGTGTTCCAGTAGAGTGTGAAACCCATCGTGTGTGGGGCCTGTTCCCCAGGGCAGAGCAAAGTGCTTTAGAGGTGCTTTGTTGGTTGCTGAAAAGCTCTTCATGAAATCTGCGCTTTGGTTGTCCCAGTTTCAGAGCTTCTCTGCCAACACAGCCGACTCACAGGGATGCATCAGTCGAGCGAAACATAAAGTGGAGTGTGTGTCATCCACTGGGGATGGGGCAGGGAAAGCAAGTGTGTATGACTGGCAGGGACAGGGCAGGAAATCTGCTGTCCAGCTGTGTCCAGGTCAGTGTCTATAGATGTTTCTTTTGCAGTCACTACTGTGTTCAGCCACCTGAGTCTGGACAGTGGGCGCCAGTGTAACCACAAGCTTTTGTCTCACTACAGGAGGTGTTTATTTATTTACTGTGGATAGTGGTGCTTTGTCATTTCCTTCCTTCCATTCCTATATTTGCCAAGAATTCCCAGAAATCCTTGTAAGCCACTTTGTAGAACAATATCAGCTAACTGAATACATTTAAATGTAATATGACTACTAACTTACTAACCCTTGGCGTGACACTGACATTCATACACTGACAATGACTCTGCCCAATTCAGACTTTATCCCACAATGTACCTGTCTGCGGGTGAAGGCGAAAGTCTCATCACTCATCGCAGTTCACCTGTTGTCCGTGTGGGGACCTGCTGTTGCTCGCTGACCGGACCCTCTGGAAGAAAAATTAGAGACAGCGTAGAGAGAGTTACACTTTATTGATCGATCGAATACACACCAGTTCGGGAGAGCCCCTTCAAAAAGAGAGTCTCCCTGAACAAAGGATTCAGGAATTATTTATACAGCAGTGCGTAAGGTATACATGCCTCTCAACAGCTTTCACTTCAGTTCTTTCTAAGTGCGACTTTGGACGTTGTTATAAGGAAACATTGTCCCATCTTAAGTGTGGTGAAGTAACTCCTGATTTAGGTGCCTCAGTTGAGGGAGTTTCGTTTTTATTACTTCTTTACATACCACCAAGCTCTGGCCTGGATCTAAGTTCACCATTTTCTTGACCCTTTTAACTTTGCCTTACCTGTAGTCTTAGTTTCCATACCTTAAGCACCCTCTTTAATACCTAACATTCTAGCGAGGCAGAAGTCACGATGCTCTGTAGCAGTAAGTTCAATATGCTGGATAACATGGTCATAAAACATTCACTACACTATTGATTAATACCTTTAACGTAGTACAAAACATGGATTAAGAGCTTGACTTCAAGAATTTCTCTCGCAACCCTCGCGGGTGCGCGCTTCCGCGAAGGCGGGGCCTCGGCGCGTCGAGTTTGGCGCGATAAAAGGGCGCGCGACGGCAGCCGCCTCGCGCGAGGTTGGGCGCGCGCCGGCTCGGACTGTGTTGTGCGCCTCACAAAGAAGCGCGATGGCTCGGTTCTGTGTTTTTTCGCTTCGGTTCCGTTCAGTTCGGCCACCGTGTCGATAAGTCGAAGCGGCATCTCTGAATGTTACGATCAACAGGAGAATGTCGTCGTCTCCTTTAAATATTCTCTCTTCGCACCATGGTGCTTTTTAATCGGCATTTTCTGGACATTTTTGCGTACGTCTGTCGTGTTTTTTTTTTTTTTTTTTTTGTCGCGGTGGAGCAGCGGCGGTTGTCACCTGGAAGGAGACTGTTCCTCACAGGTAAAACGGCTTCGATATCGAAAACGCCTCAAATAGCGGCATAAACATCACCCGTGACGACAGAATAGAATGAATACTTTTGATAATATAATAAGTAATCCTCTAAATAACATCGTAAATGCCGCAGCGAACTGAACCACCCCCGGTAACATTAAATAACTAATCGACTAACTAGTCGTCACAATGACGTGGGCTTACTGAAACTTGTATATCATCGTTTGGTATACTAAGATGGATTATAATGACATTTTTTCAAAATTAAGAAACACATCTCTGTATATTTGTGTTACCATATTATAATGTACTACACTGAGGTCTCTATTCATTACCTGGTTGTACAACATAAGACCTACAGAGACAAAAGTAATGTCAGCTTTTAATTTAAAATTTTCCATGCTGCAGAATTCCGAATGCTGAAATACAGTGAGATGCTGTTGCACATTTTTCTCGTAAAAATTTTAAGATATTAATTTATTCTGACCACTGAGAGAAAGAGTGAGAGAGAGAGAGAGAGAGGCTTTGACCCTTGGAGGTGGGGAGAAGGCAGCAGACATCTCCATGGAGACCTGTGGGACACTGCCCAGGGGGCTCTGATGGGACAGGGTCCCCCACAGTGCTGCCAGGTTAGGAAACACTCTTGCTGCTGTCCACACGTGAACTGGGTACAAGCCTGATTGTTGTGGAAGGCTAAAACTAGCCATTGTGACCATTTATGCATAAATTAATGAAAATGGTAAGATTTACTTTTGGTGCTAATTTAAAATTCAACATCTCCCCTTTACAGGTCCTGAGCTGAGGAATGTACCAGACTCTTGTATGGAAGTTGTAAACTACCTTGTTGGTGGAATCCTGTTTACAAATGCCCCCCACCCACCTTCTCATTACAGTTGCTTGGCACCCTCAAGCTGGTTTCTATGGCAGTGACAGAGACCACAGCACAGCACTTTGAGCAACAATGAGCATGGACACCAATCCAAGGTGTGAAAAGGTGAACACCAGCTGTGATCTTGATTAGCATGTACAACAATGTCTGAAAAAGTGAACATTTCTCACCATGATCATGATGAGCATGGACACCAATGGACAGGTGTCAACAGGTGAACACATTGATCTTCAACTGATGGAATCCACAGTAATTAATCAGTCTCGATAATATTTGATTTATCTTTTGTTTCCTAAGAGATATTTTGATTTCTTTGCTTGTCCTCTGGAAAAATTGAGGGAGTTCTTGATGAACATAAGCTCTTTCCTTCTCTGTTTCCTGGCTTTATGGGTGCCAGATGAAGAAGAAGAATAAAAGCTGTGAGGGCAGTAGAGAGTGGCTGCAGGGGGTTGGACATGGTGTGTGGCAGCCAGTGAGTGACCCACCACATATCTGTATTTATTGGTCAAACTCAGAATCACAGGCTCATCCCTCTGTAAACTTGACTCTGGTTCTGTGGACTCTTCTTGCCCCTGTTTTGAACACCTGTAATTGGCAGTCATAAACACCTCCAAACAAAACCATTTATAAGTCCCAAAATATTAACCCATTTACTGGTTGGCCCACCAGAGTTATGTATCACAAGAGGACATAGTCAATAAGAGATTATCAGTCTCTAACTTGGCTGGACATTATGGTCACTCAGCTGACACAGTGTCTGAGGGTGGGCTGAAGATACAGATCACCCTTTAAATCTGTATCCTACTTGTGGTCGGTCCCCTGGTTACCTGAGGCAAGCATTGGAATGTGGAACATTAGGACATGACATTGGTCTGAAATAAGAACATTTCAGTGCCCCCTGCTGTCCTTCACCAGGCACTGCAGCTCACAATATGTTTACTTTGGTGTCCCTTGCCATCTCTGCAGGACCTGTAACATAGGATGAGCGCCGGTCAGCTGTGCGTGTGTCTGCTGTGGACCCTTATGACACCGACCCCAGCCCAGAGTCCCCCCTGTGTGTCCTTGGTGACGGGGGTGCTGTATGGTTCCTTCTCACTGCGGGATGTCTTTCCCACGCTATCTGTTGGCTGCACCTGGACATTGGAGAATCCTGACCCAACCAAGTTCTCCCTGTACTTGCGTTTTGCCCGGCCTACTCCACCCTGCGTGCCCATCTCCCCCACAATACTGGCTTTGGACCACTACCTCTCTAATGAGACCTGCACCTCAGGGGAGCAGCACCTCCTGGAGACCAGAGAGCTGTGCCGCTCCACTGAGCCCCACTCTTTCCTTCAGTTTGATAAGAACTTTGTGCAGCTGTGCCTGGCCTCAGAGCTGGCACTTGGGGCAGAACGCATCCTGGAGGAGGTGCTGGAGTCTCCACTGGTGGAGGTTTTACTGATCAACAATGAGAACTCTAGCCTGTTCACCTGTGCTGTGCTGTGCCACTGGCTAGAGGATTGTGTGAACTCACTCACTGGGAGCCTGAGCTGCGGCGACACTCAGACTGACTGTGTTTGTCCAGAGACAGCTCTGCCCATCCCATTATTTCCTGTCATGGAGGACAGTCACTTCTCCAATATACTGTTTTCTCAGCCAGATGAGTGCTGTGTAACACAGTTGACTTCCCAAAGTGCCATTGCAGTGTCAGCTGAGGATGGGGGGGGAGGTGAGCAAGACATATATTTAAAGCAACTCTTTTCTTGGGGGGGAGGGGGTTAATGGGAGCAGTTGACTTAGAAGGTGCAAAACCAGTGGTGACTTTGAGGGGTCAGACCTGTGGAGAGTTGTAAAAAGAGGTGTGACAAGGTATGAAGTGACTAGGATGTACACAGAGGCAAGTGCCTGTGAGCCATTTTTGAGAATGTGTGCCTTCTGGACACATCTGTGGTCCTCTGTGCTTTTACAGCAATGACATGTCCAGATCCTGTTGGCAGGTCCAGACGATGAAGACCACGATACGAAGATCCAGACAGCCAGGTCTGTTGGCACTCCAGGCTTCTTTCAGGCACAGACAGGTGAGCTTTAGATCTGCAGTGTGTGTGCCTAGTTTGAGACATGAAGCAACACACAAATTCTGAGTCGCCACAGGGCATTTCAGGCTGATTTAGGACAGATCTTTCATTTCTCCACAGCAAAGTACTTGGTAAGCAGCATTGTCCTTTCATTGACAGCCACTGTGAACACTGTGGACCTTTCTAGTTTCCCTCATCTGTTCAGTAAACTTCTCAATTTCCTGAACTTAGTACTTTATATGATATATCTCCTATTTGTTTAATTTTACAAATTTGTTGAAGCTATTCACAGTACTTCTGTACTATTTGCATTTGTGGTTGATGCAAGTGATTGAGTGCTTTTTGGCTATAACTGAACTCGGGTGTTTTTGCGCTGTTTAAAATAAGTATCAGATTTTAAGCTGTTTGACAGTTTAAGTCCACGTCTTACTCATACTAATATACTTTTAATGTAGTGGCTTATTGATAGTTGTGCCTGTGATCCTATTGTGACTCAGGTGACCCTGCTGAAGAGGTGTGGTCCCTCTGGGGAGGGTGTTCAACTACCTGTGGCCCAGGCTGGCAGGTGCGCACACGTTCCTGTGTCCAGTCCCCCCACAGCACAATGTGCAGTGGGCCACTGAGGGAATCCCGTCCATGCTACACCAATGTCACCTGTCCAGGTGAGCAATTGTGGAAAAATATATAGGTGAACTGTCATACACCTCACATCCATCTGATAAGGTGCTAAAATGTGTCAACGCATGAATGTAAGTACAGTATGTATATAAATATAAGTATGAGGTGTTTCCTGTGGGAAAATACCACAACTTGGTCATGACAATTTTTGTGGAACTGCCATAAAATAAGAATAAATACGTACATTTATAATAATAACCTGCCATTTATTTGAGTTCCACACCCTTCTTTCTGCCACATTACAGAATTCAGCTCTGCTCTTTCTTTTGACCACGGTTGTGCTGTAGGATTCTTTTTGAATTTCACAAATCCTCTTAATATCACCCAAAACACCTTAAATGGTTGTCATCCTTAATACAGTGTTAAAATTTATTCAAATAAAAGTGTACAGTCAAATGTTACAGTTAAATTCCAGACTCATGAGGTAGGATGAAAAATGTAAAAGGGGTAGTGTAATGCTGTGAGGAGCCTGCTGTACTGTAAGAATTTTGGGATAGTTGTGACATTTTGCCACCAGGAAACAACAAACCTACACTTACACTTGTTCAGCAAGAATCCACACTGTCTGAACTCTAGTCTGAGGTAACAAGACACAGATGTGAATCTGGCTATTGGATCTCTGTTCTCTTGTTGCAGTGCATGGCCTGTGGGAAGAGTGGACACCATGGAGCCTGTGTTCAGTCACGTGCGGGAGGGGCTCTCGAACTCGGACCCGCAGCTGCATGGCCCCCCAGCATGGGGGTAAGGCCTGTGGGGGCCCCGAGGAGCAGTCTAAGGTGTGCAACATTGCAGCATGTCCTGGTTAGTATGGCCTAGCTCTGCCTCCCAAAATTACTTTCCCTGTTCCCTCTTCACTCTGCAGGACATTTTTCTAAGCCTCTCATGTCTAGTACATTTATATGTTTACTGTGTTTTTTTATGCAGGAATGGTCAAGCTCTGTATATATTTTAATGCCCTTTTCTGAAAAGAGGAATGTAGAGAATTGCGACTGGATTACTCATATCCCAAGCTCTAACAATATGTCTGTAATAGCACAGCAGGAGGCACAGTAGTCGTCTGTTCAGGCCTTCTTTCATAGCAGTCAGTTAGAATAGCTCAGGACAATGAAAAGAAAGAGTATTTCACCTTTTTCAGTTATCATATGCATTTTTCCAAAGCAAAATATAAGCGTTACTAGTTCTATTACTGATACTTTTATTCAAGATGACTTAGTGTTACATACGCTGCACTAGACATTCAGACATACAGACATTCACACAGAAGAGTAATGAGAAACACACAGACAATTTAAAGTGACAAACTCACCTAAAAGGCATGTTTTTGGACTGTGGGAAAAAGCTGAAGCACCTGTTGAAAACCAGGGAAGACATGCAAACTCTGCACAGACGGTGCTGGGAGTGAATTCCAGTCCAGTCGTGCAGCACAGTTAGTGATAGATGCTATGATTCAGCTGAGACTTAGAAAGGGGAAATGTGAAACTTTGCTATGTAGCTGCAGATTGCACTTGGTACTGACTGCCATCTCATCCCCCAGCCAGTGGAACCTGGGGGTCCTGGAACTCATGGAGCGAGTGCTCTCGGACCTGCGGATCTGGTAATCAGCAGCGTATCCGTGAGTGTCAGGGTGACTATTGTCAAGGCTCTGAGGACGACACACGCTCATGCAGAGAGGAACAGTGCCCAGGTCAGTACTCTGTGTGTGTGTGTGTGTGTGTGTGTGTGTGTGTGTGTGTGTGTGTGTGTGTGTGTGTGTGTGTGTGTGTGTGTGTTTGTTTGTCTGTCTGTCCCTGTGTGTTTCACACTCTGTGTCTCTGCAGCGGATCATGAGGTGTGTCAGGATGAATTCTTGGACTCGATATCCTGGAAGAAGACTGCAGCAGGAGAAACAGTTTTTGCAAAGTGTCCATCAGATGCAACAGGTGGGGGCCTGCTTCCTTTTTGATAGCAGGGGCTCTTCGAGAGGCAAAACAAATTATAAATACCCATTGTACCAGAACATCAAATAAGCTTCTTGAACTGTGCTCGCTTTTATTTGTTACCGCTATTTACATATATTCAGGTGGTCCCTGATTTACCTCAGGGTTCAGTTCCTAGGATCTTCATCAAAAGTCAGAAATGCAATATAGTCACTGTTTTGATTCTTGGGCAAGAGAATAAATATTTAGAATCGTAAATATTATTTTAACACTGGAAAAATAAATAAATGGCAAATATGGAGCATTGTACCAATGCTATCCAACAGGTAGTGTCTGTGCAGGAAGAGTATGCACAGTGTCCATAAATTTGGTTGAAGTAGGTGGTAATGTAACAGGTGAAATAGGTCTTACACAGACCCCTAAATGACATCATGAGGTACTTCTCTGTTTCCCCTCAGGGTCTGCAAGTCGTCGCTGTCTGCTGGATGCTCATGGAGTCGCTTCCTGGGCCCCTCCGAGCTTCGCCCGATGCATCTCACTCGAGTACCGAAACTTGCACCTATCGGTAGATGACTGCTGAAAATAACACACACACACACACACACACACACACACACACACACACTGCCCCATATTTCCATAGTCCAAACACCCCTGTAGATAATTCATCTCAATTCATGAAACTCAAGCAGACAGAGTTCTACTTCATAGCAAACTAGTTTGCATGTGCTCAGTTCTGCTGGATCCTCTAAGATTTTAAAGTGTGTGTGTATATGTGTGTTTGTTTCTCTGTTGTATCTCTGATGGCCACAGCTCCGAGAACACCTGGCGAAGGGTCAGAGGGCCTTGGCAGCAGAGGGCATGTCACAGGTCATGAGGAGTCTCCACCAACTCCTGTCCCACAGGAGCTACTACAGTGGTGACTTGCTCTTCTCTGTGGAGATCCTCCGCAATGTGACAGACACCTTCAGACGTGCAGCCTATATCCCAGCTGCAGACGATGCACAGGTATCATCATCATGACAATCTAATGCAACACTGCTTGTGATTGTTCCTATGGAAACGGTGGGGTGTTAATGCCTCTTACTCTCCTGTCTTTATCTTCTTGTTCCACTTATTTGTTTTTTCTCCTTTCTTTTTTAACACTACAAGAAGTTTTTCCAGGTTGTGAGTTACATGTTGGACACAGAGAACTGTGAAAGGTGGGAAGATATCTATCAGGTAGGACAGTTCTCACACATTGTGTGTGTGTGTGTGTGTGTGTGTGTGTGTGTGTGTGAGAGAGAAAGAGAGAGAGAAAGAGAAGGTGGGAGAAAGAATATGAATGTGACTTTGCTCTTATTTCTTCTGAGGTGTCAATGGCATCTGAGCAGCTCTTGCGGGTGGTGGATGACTTCATCCACCTGCTGGGTGAAGCTCAGAGAGTCTTTCACACCTCTCTCATTGTCACTGATAACCTGGGTGAGTTTTCTCTCATTGCCACTACATCAACACACTTCATACACTTACTGCAGGGCTTTCCTGGTCACAGCTTCCATCACCATGGCAACCTAGTTGTATCCCTCTGTCAGGTTTCTTATCTCCATGATGACCTGATTGAATTCTGTCCTTGTCCTCATCACCATGGCAGAGTGACTGTTTCTCCTCTCCCCAGCATGATGACCTGTGTGAGTCCTACTCTATTATCATTACTCAACTCACAAATCACAATTCCCCCCTCATTGTTTATTTTACACTCTTTTCAGTTGTCTTTTGTCTTCATAGTTTAGTTGTGGCCCAATATTATATGGGCAGCTGAGGGACTATCCTCATTAAAGCACAACATTCACATCAGCCTGGAGGAGGTGAGACACACACCTGCTCATCATACTCATTAGGGATATAACACACCTGAATTAAAGAAAGAGCAGGGATTTTACACCCATGTGACTGAATGTGTCACTGAAAACACTGAAGAGGCAGATTGAGTTGACTGCTCGTCCACTAGAGAAGGAACATCTTCTGAATGGGTCTCTATTTCTCTTCACTTCTGCTGATCACGACTCTTGTCCACTCTTGAATTCTTCTCTCCTTTGATTCACTTTGCCTTTTTCTTTCAGTGGTTACGATCCAGCGAGAACCAGTGTCTGCATTTTCCAGTGACATCCACTTTCCCATGAAAGGCCGAAGAGGAATGAAGGACTGGGCTCGCACCTCACAGGACAAGATCTTCATCCCCAAGGAGATCTTCAGCTTGGCCTCAAAAGGTCAGCTGCCGTCCTGCTCCTCTCCTACTGTCTCACACTAGTATGTTCTTCTTATGGTTCCACTTTGATACAAAGCTCTAGCCCCCCCCCCCCTCCTCTGGAGCATTTCAGTATCCATTGGTCAGAGTAGAAGTAGCAAAAGAGCTGCTGCTGGTCACCAGAATGGTTTACATCTATCTAATCTTCCCTTTCAGAATCTGAAGACACTTCCTCTTTTGTTATTGGTGTGGTCCTGTACCGCACACTCGGCTTCATCCTGCCTGCCCCCCAGTGAGTTGAACCTGTCTGGTCCTCTGTTTAAATTTTCATTGTGATTTTCTCCACTATTTTAATGGAGGTTTGTGTGTGTTTCTTCCTAGAAGCCCCTTGCTGATCAGTTCCAAAGTCCTGACTGTAACAGTGCGACCTCCAGCCAAACCCATGGGACATTTAGTAGTGTTGGAGTTTCAACCTCTGCTTAATGTGAGACACACACAGATTCACACACACCATGCCACCAACTCAAGTACTGTATTAATACACTGAAGTTGTTAATATGTAGAAGTTTTTATTTTTGACTTTGTAATAAATCTGGAGGTAAATCTTTTCTATCCATTAATTTTTCCTTTTACCTTCACTTCACTTCTTCCTCAGGGGACTGTGGAGCCCTCTTGTGCTGTGTGGGATTATGAGGACATGTAAGTCCTGCTGCTTCTTCTCATTGTGCCATTTCCCCTATTGCCTTCCGGTGAGGTCTTTTGGTACATTGTTGGTGACAGGGGCTCAGCTCATAGGTAGCCCACAGAAGGGCTTTGCCTGAATGATACCTGAGGATCTGCTCCCTGCAAAGCAAGCAAGCAATGGGAGGCTCTGACTGGAAGTAATATAATCCAATTTCCTGTTACTGTCTCAGGGAAAAAAAACATCAGCTGTTCTTTATTTGGGTAACAAGTAGAGTCACTCCACAGCCACTGGACTGGAGTGATGGGGAGCTTAAGGAACCAAGGGGGGGGTGAAGGCAACTATTAATTAAGGGGTCTCTTTATTAAGTCAAGACACCTTATTAAAGTCTGCAGTCAGTTACCACAGTAACAGAATAGCAGCCTAAGCACAAGAAATACAGAGAAGATACAAACACAGGACAGGTTACATTCACCTGAAAGAAACTAAGAGGAACTGGCTTCTGGTGTGGGTGAATTTCATAGAGCAGAAGAGTAAAGGAGGATGTCACTTTTACAGAGTGCAGCAGAACAGGGATGTGTGTGTTCTAGATTAACTAGCACAATTGTGCAGAAACATACACCACTTGAGGCTGGAAGCCTTTTATTTACACTTTTATGATTGAAAACGAATCAAATTAGCCACAAAAGTGGCTAATTATACATTATGCTTTCGACTGCTGCTTTCATATATAGTTTTCTGCTATGGGCTATACAGTATATATTAAAGGTTCTTTTTATTGTATTAGAATTCTTTTACTGAAAACTGCACGGTTTCTGGAAGTGTCTGCTCACTGAGGACAAATGAGAACAATGAGGAATATTAACTGCTTATGAGGAACACAGGCTATACAAGTAGAACATTGTAACCATGCTGATACCAGTTAGGACTTCACAATAAGATATCTTACTAGGCAGCTGACTGATCACACAACCATCTGGTCTGTGATGGATGTTGATGGTGTTGGCATGAGCTAACAGACTTCTTGTCTTTCTGTTGAAAAGAGGCTCTGATAGTCGTGGGCAGAATTTCTATATTTCAAAACTGAACTATAAGGCCCATTGGAAGTGCTCAGCAAGTAAACCAGAGTAATAACAACCTGAGAACATCTTCAAAGTCTCCAATCTGAGCGCAGATGGACTCTCTTTAGTGGACTGAGGTCTCTGTGTGTGTGTGTGTGTGTGTGTGTGTGTTTCTCCAGCTAGCAGGGGAACACAACTGAACATCCTTAATGGCAATCGCAGTGTTCTATGAACACAGATGCTCACTCTATGTTACTATAAGAATGTGTTTGGTCTCCTTGGAGAGGCAGGAGGGAGGTGACAATGAGGAACTGTTTGTTAGTCAGAACACCAAGCAGCTGAGCGACGGAGCACCAAATGGGGGGCTGGGAACACTCATTCACTCTCTTACCCCCTCTGTTCTCACTCTGTCCTTTCTCTGTGTGTATGTGTGTCTATGTGGTTTTCAGGGAAGCCGGACCTGAGAACTGGGACACTGAGAGCTGCCAGACGTTACCATCTACAGTCCACACTAAATGCCTGTGCAGCAAGCTGTCCACCTTTGCAGTGTTAGCCCAGTGGCCAAAGGACGAGGTAGGGTTCACAGCTGTGTGTGTGAGTGTGTGAGGGAGCAGGGTGCAGTGTGGGAGTATGTAAGACAGTTTTATTACTCTGGTGTGCTGTAGAGGAAACAGTGTTCACTCTGTCCCTTGTCCACTATCCTGACAGAGCCAAGCCCATTGAGTGCCCTTTGTACCTTATGGGGACACAGGTTGCGCCCCCACGACAGGATCCCACTGCACTCTGCTTGGCTCTTATGTCTAGTTGGAGACTCCTACAGAACCCTGAATAGCGAGTGAAATCCTATTTGTTTCCCTTGCTTCCACCGCATTCAAAAAATTCCATAATGTCATGATGGTATTTGTGTGGTAGGACAAGCAGAGCTCTAAGTGATATGGGCTTTGAATGAGCTGCTTTTGTTTCTTTTTGTTGTCCTTCAGAGATGAAACCCCCAGCTTCCCTCTTCTCTCCCCTGTTCTTGTGGGCACTGTGGTGTCCTGTGCTGTGCTCTTCATCCTGCTATTCATCTACTTTATGCTTTGGAGGTTCGCCCTGCACCGTCAGTTTGTTCTCTTGTAACATCTGAACTCAAAGGTTTAGGTTGGTGAGCACGACACACTGTCCTTAGGATCGCACTGAATTGTGTTCGCAGGCACATTCGCCTCTGAGCGCCCATCATCCTTGTAACCCTGCTTCCATCTTGGCATCCAATGCACTGATCCTGGCTGGACAGTCATACACTCTCAGCAAGGTGAGGTGTTGCGATTACCTCCCAGGTGAGGCTATATGTGCCAACTCTAAATAAACCCTTCATGGGTGAAAGTGTGAAACAGAGCGTTGTTGTACTTGTAATGCCACTTCCAAATGTCAGTGATCTGCATCTTAAAAAGGTCTGCTCCTCTTTCCCCTGCCAGGGGGTTCTGGGTATGGTTACTGCTGCCCTTCTCCACTTCTTCTTCCTGTCTTCCTTCTGCTGGGTTCTGACCGGCCAAGTGGCACTCAGATTCTCCGGTTGTGGGCGGAAGTAGACAAGGACACGCCCCTTCGCAAGCTGCTTCCTTTGTCTGGGGTAGGGACAGCTAGACTGATATAGTCACCTTGCATCTGCATAGTCTTCTAGCTATGAGACACTGGTGTATTACAAGAGTTTCACTAACACTGAAAACGAGAGTGTGGTCTATATATCAGCATTTGAAAAAACCCATGAAAAGTGCACATTTATGAGGATTTCTGCAAAGGCACAGTGATGAGCAAGAGGGAATTTGAGAAGCAAGGACACAGATTATGACCTAAATCCTAAGGCGGAGTGGCTCAAAACACGGATTTCACTGCCAGCCCTCCTCCTCATCCTTTCAGTGGCACAACTTTCCCAATTGCACTTAATTTAATGATTATTAACATGTTATTGATGACACAGAGTCAGTCAGGCTAAGGCAGATGTACGCTTAGACTGCAGGTAAAGCGGAGTAAGAGTGAGACTGGATTTTCTGACTGCCCCTCACTGAGATATGGCAGTTGGGTTCAGAGCTGTGTGACAGACAAGGCCCACGAGCAGCACGGGGCCCCACAAGTGCCGGTATGAAACTGCTGTACTTTGACAAAGGATCTATCTCTGTGTGTTTTGTTGGCATGCATTGTTTACTCGGAGTTGCACATCATCACAGGAGAAAAGTATTTCCTAAATTCATGAATGTAAAATGACAGGATTAATTTTGGTGGTATATCAGGATAGCTTGCCATTATAGCCCTTGATGAAGGACTTTTATTGGGGTATTGTAAACTGGTGCTAATAGATGGTGGTGGACTTCAGGAAGTCCAGGACGGAAAAATACTCGAGAATTGGAGCAGAGGGTGGTGGGGGAAGTGTCTGAGTAAGACCTTGGGACAGCAGGCTGGTGGCTTCCAAAACACTGGAAACGCTGTACACAAGTACTGTATGTAACTGATGATCAATGTTCAGATCCCCAGATTTCTGAGTATGTTATTTATTCATTTACCAGACACTTTCTCCAATGTGACATACAACCTAAAAACAGTATTTGCTACCAGACAGATACAGACAAACAATATTACATTGCATATTTTAATATTACATACCAATTTTGAATACAATGGTTTCTATATGGCATAGAGTAAGACAAGGCTGCATACTGTTCCACTTTTCAACTAGTACAAGAAAGATGGAAAAAATACTCAAAGGGTGAAGGAACATCAATATTCTTTTTTATATCCTGGCAGTAAAGTTGTTACCTTTGCGCCTGCCCTGTCACTCCTGTGTCTTCCAGCTCTGGCGGGTAGCAGCTACCATTGGGTTTGGCATTTGGTGACCAAGCGGTTACGCACATCAAAGAAGGAGTAATTCATGTAAACTCATTGTAGCTATAGTAACTTGAGCTAAAGTATATTATTTGCCGAATATTTATTGTGCTAAATATTTATATTGGGTCGCACGTCAGTAGCGCTGCAGTTTGATATAGCTGAGATCTTTCAGAGTCTGTTGTCAGCCAAATTCTGAACCCTGTGGGTCCCTCTGTCTGTAGCTGCTGGCTGTCTCTTGAAGGAGGACTGCTGTATGCTTTTGTGGGTCCTGCTGCTCTCATTGTCCTTGTAAGTTTCATTTCACTGCTCACTTTCAGTTTCATGCGCTCCTCGGTTTTGAATAGTATTTTTCATGTGTTTGTGGTCAAAGCCGCAAGAGTTTATTTGTTACGTGACATAAGCTACCGAAAGTATGCCTGCAGTGAAATGCTCATCCAACAGGAGATCAAAAAGTGTGGTTATACCAGAAAAATGTACAACGTAGTAAAACAAACAAAACAAATCAAAACAAGAAGACAAATAAGAAGCAAACAGCAAATAGATAAATAGATAAATAAAACAGTAAATAAAACCTTAAGGTGCACTGTAGGGACAGTGAGGGAGCAGTCAAAGGATATTGTAGACCCTAAGCCTAGGAGGATTGTGATCAGACAGCCTGGTTCAGAAGCCTTATGACCTGTGGATAGAAGCTCCTCCCGAGCCTCTCCATTCTGGCCACAATACTTCTATTGTGTTTGCCTGATTTTAGCAGGTCGAACAGATGATAGCTGGGATGACATGGTATCACCGATGATCCTAGTTGTTTTATCCTGCATCTCCTGCAGATGTTCTATAGGATGGCAGATCAGGATCTGCAGCGCCTGGCTGTCTGGATCACTCTGCAGTCGAAAGCACAGCTATTCCAAACCAGGTTTGTCATTTATTGTTACTGATGGACCTTTATCACCTGCAGGTGAACATGGTGATTGGAATCATCATCTTCAACAAGCTCATGGTTATTGCAGATGGTGTCTCGTGATACCACAGAAAAGCAAAGAGCAGGGTAGGAGTACAGGAAAATGTCACCCACTATGGGAGCCAGGCCCCCTTGATTGGCCAGCGGGTGGGAGCAAGTTGGAGCAACACTCAGTTGTGTGGGTCTACCACCACCAGTCTGAGTGAGACAGCGTCTCAGCCTGCAGTGTGGCTCATTTGTGTTTCTATTTTGCTGTTCTTGGGATCTCTTTCTGCTGTGTGTCTGTATATAATTCTTGTGGTCTAACCCCTCCCATGCTACATGTGTGGTCTGATTCTACTAGTCTTCCCTTCAGTGTTTGGTGTCAGTTTACTTTGGCCTGTCTCCATATTTGTTGTCTATCTTATGACTTATTTTTTCTTTAGTTAATGGTGTGTGCCTCCTCCTTCTCACTGCTCCATCAGTCTCCCACTCAGGCACTCCAAGTCTTAATCGTTAAATCAGGCTCTTCATCCACTCATTGCTTTTAATTTCCTGTAATCAGAATGAAGCAGTAAACCCGTGTCCTATGTACAAGGGTACCCTATAACAGTTTAATAGTGTGGAGGGAGATAAAATGTAAGCTGGTGAAATAGACTGTGTACCCTTGTCTTCAGCATGTGCCTGGCAATGTTTCTTTAGAAGACCATGGGGCCCTTTTGAAGGTGCTCTGTGTTGTTTGCAGTGATGGGAGTGGAATTTCTCTGCCAGTCAGTTTCCTGTAACTGGTTGGTGACTAGGCATAGCTATAATTGCCAATTCCCACTTTCTCAGTAAAGCTAATATAAATCTGTTGTAGGCCTGTCTCAGGTGAGCCCCTAAAAATCACCATGATTCACCCCATTAGCGTAAACCATTCTCTTCATATTTATGTTGGCTGACTCCTCCCGTGGGTATATATTACACCATTTCATTGATGGAGGGCAAGTAGTGCTTGCCTGGTGGTCTGTCGGTGAAGTCCACTCTGCCTTCCACACGAGGGCTTCTCGCCAGGGAGCTCCTGTGTGGTGCCTGCTGGCGCCACGGATGTCGGCCGGCTCGCCATTACGGATCGGGCCCACCTGTTCCAAGTTCTCAGGTCTTTGATGGTATCCAAAGTGTGTGTGGCCATCCTCATGGTGCATGGTGTGTTGCAGGAGGTGAGGCTCTCCTACTTGCACATGACTTCCTGGCCCCAGCAGAACATTGGAATTGGAGCAACACTGGATATGTAACCTATTCTGTTGAATTTTATTTTATATAAGTCTGTTCACATCAGTGTGATAGAAAGGGGCGAACAAAGTTCCAAACTGATATATTGACAGATTCATATCTAACCTGTAGCTGTGCAAATGACCTCTGCCTGTGCAAACTCATGGAGGGATGACAATCAGTTTCATGCGTTTCTCCTCCCGCAGGTTCAGGATGCAGCAAGAGGCCGGCCCTGAAGCTTTTGGTAAGGACAGCAGGTGATATTCTGGCAAGTTCCTGTAGGAACGGCCAGGCACAGGTGCTGTGAAGTTTCCTAGTACTGTATTGTACTGCAACCCTGTAAAGTTACAGCACATCACATTTCATTCCTATTCATATCATCTGTGCGGTGGTAGTCCTCCTACTGAACACAGTCATCTGACTGCACCGAAAACCTCAAAGTGACATGTATCATGCTTACTGCCCTACTGCCTTTATCTCATGTGTTTGTATATGGTGATGACTGCAATTGCAGTGTGATTTGTTTTTTTTTTTATAGTTAAATATCAAGTATACATCTAAACCGTACAAGCTTAGAAATGAGAAGTTGGTCCGACTTCAGCCTTCGCTGAGTCCTTAACAAAGCTTGGTTCACTAATTTTAAATGTTAATTTGACAATTATTTATGATCATTTTTAGTGTGGAAAGCTGTTACTGCTGTACAGCCTTACTGCAGACTTAATGTACCTTAACACAAATACTCTGCAATTCATTACTGTTCATGGTTGGTGCTCTATGCCAAAAGATGGCTGTATATTCCGTTAGTAAGATGTTAAAAACAGAAAAGTGGACAAACATTTTCTAAAACTGTTCTTGTAAGGAGCATAAAACCATATGCTGAGCCTTTTTCTACAGCATCAGTAGCACAAAGTGCTCAAGAACCACAGCTTACCACTTCCTGTGTTGAGCGATGACCACAAGAGTCTCTGAGACCGAGGAGACGAAACCAGTTTAAGGGCAGACACAGCTCTGGCTCTGCGGTCAAAATCACCTCACAGTACACTGTCTCATTGCAGCACACCTACGTGACAGCCTGTTCATCACTGCCCTGTTTCCATTTGTAGATGGGATTCTTGGAGAAAGGTGTGGATCTTGCCTGTCACACAGGTATGATGTTGGCTCTGTTCTCACCTGGGAAAGGGGTTTCATGTTAGATAGCCATACAGCACCTGAACACAGGCTCCAGACACCTCACACAGGCCCAGTTTAAACAATAATTAGGAGTCCCAAGGAAGGGGCACGGTCCCTGTTGCTTGAATATTTATGGACTGTTCCCCCCTTCAGCCTGATGTTTTTTTTTTTAATACATATGGTTATTACAGATAATATATATAATAATGTTCCTCACAGCACACTTTCTCTCGCTTCATTTTCTATTCCTGTTTCTGACCTCTGTAAAGGATATTCTTCCTTTGTTTTTTCATGTTGATGTTCCTCAATAGTCTTTATGAAGTGAATACTAGCTTATCCAGCCACTGTCACTAGTGCTGTGTCCTCCACGTTTCACTGACAAGCAGAAACGGCTCAAGCTGTCAGAAGGGGGCACCGCTTCAGTAGGTTGCCCGGAAACGTCCTGCCACCCGGCCTGGTGCAGCTGCCACCGCTTGGGAGCCTCGGTGAGCTCAGAGAGCAACCGCTGAAGGAGGTCAAGCTGGAGCAGCTCTGCCAACAGGAGGCGCCTATGCATCTGTGCACAGACAGCAGACTGGGCTGGGTGCAGCCTTTTGAGCCACAGATGGGGTGCAAGGGTGGAAGTGAAGGGGACTACATGAACCTTCCACCTCGAATCTTGAAGGACCAGGGACAACAGGCCAGCAGAGAGCAACTGGAGGCACCGCGGTTTGCCGGCCACGCCTGAGTAACAGAGAGGCTTTTTACCATAGCCTTGTTCTGGACCACATCAGCCTGACCTCAGCGAAGTCTCTATGGCACGCGAGAAAGCACCTGCCAGACCACGTATGTGTCCCGAATTCCTGGTTGCAGGCCATGTCCACCGCACCCCTTCTCGCAGAGACTGGGCAGTACCAACACCAGCCACTGGCCGGTCTGGAGGTGAGGTGGGGACAAGGCTTCAGTACTTCATCATACTGCTGCAGAAATGCCTTCGTTCTTTCATCTGCCTTTTTATATGTTATTTTTGCCTCCCACACTCTGTGCCTCTTCTGTTTCAAAGTCTGTTGTTGGTCCCTCAGATTCTGCCTTTCTTTGCTCTTTGTGTCCTAGAGGGTGGAAAAGGTCACAAGAGACAACAAGAGCTATACCAGGACCCCATCACAAAGCTCCCTGCAAAGAGAAGTTCCCACAGAACGTGACTCGCTCCGCCTTCAGGGTGAGTATTCTCTCACAAATACATATATACACACACAACTTGCTTTTGTCTTTGTGCCATTATTAGTAATTTCCAGAAGCCCATAACAGATTAGTAAAATAAATAACTTGAGACAGTTACAGTAAAACTAGACAACCAACTTGAATTATTCTTGAGGTCACAAGACATCTTGAAGCCAGAGAAGAAAATTACTAACAGCCCTGTGTGGCATTATGGAGATGGATGGCTGTTGGGAAGAATGACGCCCAAAAGTGCCTCTCTATCCATTGACATTAATAATCTATTAGCTAGCGAACACATAGCAGTCACTTCATTTGAGAATGCGTCAGCCATTGTCTACAATGGATTCTAGTTTCTCCACTAAATTTGAGGCTTTGTGGTCTATAATATTTAAACTCTGATTCTGTTTTTGGACCGATTCTCTGATTCTTGGTTGTTGCAGCATTTAAAATTCATTATATATTTGGAATCTGTTCCTTTAGGATTCCTCCACAGCTTGGATGTAAAGTACATCTGGTCATTTCCAGTCTTTGTGTGAGAGAAAGATGACCTTGTGATTATGAAAGAATAAAAATCACAAAACTTACTGGCTTTTTTCTTGCTGGATATGTTGTTGAAACTGGCTGTTTTCTGTCACTTCAGTGTAACTTGCGTCTTAAGTACAAAAGTAAACCCTTTGGAAAGATGAGTGACACACAGGTAAAGTATATAGCAGTCAATCTATAAGGTTCAGCAATGATAAAGCGTATCCCTGTTTATACATTAACACTCACTTAACTTATCATTTAGGAAACATTAGTGTCTCTCTCTGGTGTCCCTTCATCCTGCTCTGTTTCTGTCCTCAGTTTGCTCATGACTGCGGGGTAATTTCAAGTCTCCAACACGTTATTATTAGGGTATTACATCCTTCTCCAGTACAAGGCTCCAAACACAGTATAATAATTTTGTTCATTTGCTCTTGGTAGAAGTTTGATTTGGGGAAGTTGATCCTTGTATTTGCTGTATGATTTGTTCAGCGTACCCTGTGCCCACTGTTTCGGTTGGCTTCTGATCCCTGCCCTGCAGGTTGTCGATCGCGGAAGTTCTGTCCTGTTTCTTATCACTACAGATGGAGAAGCGGGTTGAGTGTGTCAGTCAGCTGGAGGTGAAGTGACTCCTCGAAAGCGTAAGTAGAACGCTGAGGTGAGACGGCAGGGTCACCCATAATAAATGAAGTAACGTATCCTGTAGGGACAGCAGACTTCAGTGGAACACATAGCAATGTGTTGGACTTGCACCTGCAGAGCAGCACCCTTTTGTACCTCGGGTTATGGTGGAAGTGATATCAAGTCGAATCTGACTCAGTGACCATTTGGAGGGTTTCCTGGGGCAAGGGAGGAACAAAAGTGGTTTTGTCTTTGTCTTTCCATGCATGTTTGCGGGGCACAAACACAGTGAGAAATGCCAACTACACCACACCGGCAGGCCAGGATCTGTTCTATCACTACTCCAAGGATTTCTTGTTCACAAGCCTTCAACAGAACCAGCTGCATGTATGTTTGTGTTCCTGCTCTGCAGGGAAAGTCCACCCCCGACAACCAGTGCTCCTGGGGGATGGTTTTTGACAGTGACCCTGACCCGTCGTCTAATTCTGAGAAGCTGGAAGACCGAGGGGGGCAGCAGAACCAGAACTGCGACGTACACACCGCCAACACACCCGACACCTCTGATGAAGACTACCAGACTGAAGTGTGACTTCACAACACATAGACACATACACACACTGAGAAAGTGTGCAGTTGCTGATGCACACTTGTGTCCAAGACAGGACTCTAAACTCTGGCCGCTCTTGTGACATCAGCAGGTTCTGCCCGAACTGCTTCTTCTCCATCCTTTCGCTTCAAACATCTCTACTGTCGAAAAGTTGGGCCTTTTGTTTACCCTCTTATACTTAGTGTCTGAAGTCTGGGGGGATTTAGCACTGGTGCTCCCCTTACTGGCCTGTTGCTGTGTGCATCCATTGGTATCAGCAAAGTATTCAACTAATTTCAAATGTTGTTTTTTTCTAAGTGAATAAAAGATACTAGGCAATATAATGGTAGGAAAGCAGTATTAGCTGCCTTGCAGCATAACTTAGTGCACCCTGGGTAATGCAATGTGCTATGAAGCAGTTATGAACAATGGTTATGTATTACAGCAGTGCTTGTTAGGAAAGCAGGTCAGCCAGAAAATGGGGCAGAAAAAGAGCACTGGTGGCTTCTGGGTAGTTAAGGGTTGGTAGCTCAAAAATGCTTATTCCAATTGACTTCATTGCTTTGATGTTCCTAATAATTTGACTCAAACCCTGGAGCCTCTTGAACCAACTAGGATGTAATTGTTTATTATTAATAAATATGGTTGCTGCTTTTCCTCATATTTTCAAGAGCTTAGCTTATGTCTGTTTTTACATGAGAGAATTCAGATTTGTTTCATTATAAGGCGAGAAAAAGGAATCAAAAACCTCAAGTCATTGTGTTTGGCTGGAATTGTGTTTCGGTCTGTACAGTAAGGCCTGAACGAAGTGAGTCGCTTTCATCACAGTACTCAGTAAAAGTGTCCAAGTACTGCAGACGTTTCATTGCAATCAATAGTTCACTGGAAATGGTGGAAAGAAGACATTCAAAGCCTGGGATCAGACGGAGTCTGGGGCCAAGGTGGAAGAGTTCTGTCTTCTGAAGATTGGGTACCATTTGTCAAGAGCAAGGGTCAATCCTTTTTCAACAAGGGGTTTGCTGAGTTCACCATGGAAGGAAAATGTTGGTGAATTTGTCAACAGAAACATTACAAAATTAAATATGGGGATGGGAATGAATGTGGATTTTTCATGAAGAGCTTCTAGCAGAAGTACAGCAGTTTTAAGCCATGAAAATGCCACTTTGATGCACAGCAACCACTTTTGGGGTTTGGTAGCTAAGGGATGGCATTGAGGTGGTGATGAACTATTGCCTTAGTCCACAGGAAAAACATCCAAACTCCGCACAATGAGCTGCTTCGGTGCTGTGAGACCCACCATCTCTTTTTGTGTCCCACGTGCTGACACATCCTGCAAGGGTCCATGGTTTGTGTAAAAGTTACCCTAAGAGGGAACCTGTTCTCACTGTACTCAGTGTAATGCGTTAAACATGGTCAAATATTGCAGCACTAGTTGTGGCAAGCAATGTCCTGTTATTGAAAACTGAAAATAACTGAATATTAAAAACATTTGTGAAATTACACTTTATTTTACACTTAAATTATCAAACGCTGAGTAAATACTGGCAGTTCTGTACACTTGCTTCAAGGTGGCAGACAATGTGAGCTATTAAAGTGTCAAACAGAAGTACCAAAAAAACTGGGTTAACTGGTTCTAAGCAGATTGGCGAGTAATAGTTTACAGTAATGTAAAAAATACAAGAAGATTGCTGACAGTGCAGTTTTCTCCACCGTCCATTTTCAGGGGGGTTGAATACATCTTTGATTTAGATGTTGAAGTCGGGGTGTTTGTATTGCCTTCTGTTACGTATTTCCATGCTGAAGATCCGGGACATGAGCTGCCACTGTCACATTGAGAGATGGACGTTTCCTCCACCCTGGGCTCTGGGATCCAACTGGCACCGCTGCCTCTACAGAACTGAAACCCACAGTAAAACCCTGAGCTGCAGGAAACTGAGTATCTGCAACATGTCCAGCACAGAGAGGGTAATAGAGAGAGAGAGAGAGAGAGAGAGAGAGAGAGAGAGAGAGAGAGAGAGTGTGTGTGTGTGTGTGTGTGTGTGTGTGTGTGTGTGTGTGTGTGTGTGTTAGTCCTCAATGAATAATTTTAACTTTCATTTTGAATAGAAAACGCATCTTCCTTTAGATATGAGGGAGAACGAGAGAACAGGAGAAATGGGGGAAAAAGGAAGGGGAGGACCATATCACAAAAGAAAGGCAGATTCTGCTGTCAAACCTCATAAAGACTGCAGTAAGGGAGAAGGTGGGAGTGTTTCCTACCTGAGCTCTACACTGGATACAGCTCAGCATAGATGGGAGCAGGTGGGGTCTGGTCTGTGGAGACACAGACTCTGTGAGCGTGAGCCCCCTGATGCCATCGCTTTTACTACAGTAACAAAACACTGTACGGTGCAGCAGTGGTGGAGGACCTCCTCTTACCTTTGTTCTTCTTGTCTTTGTTCTTCTTGTGCCTCTTCTTCGGTTTGACTTCTGCATACATGACATCATCTCCACCTTGACATAGAAACATAGAAACAACTCATCCTTCACTTCACTTTACTAACCACTATGGCAATTCATTACATCAGAGCATTCAGCACTGAACCACAGGCCGTAGCTACGTATGTTTCCTGTGCTGGGAATGAGGCCACAGTGTAAAGTTCTTCATTTGTTTTGTACGATACTTTGGGCTACTGTGGAAGTCCATTAAGCACTAAAAATCCCTGAAAGCCTCCTGGTGCAAAACTGCAACAGCAAACAAGAGGATAAAATACTTCCTCAGTATCCTTGCCCTGAGGCATCAGATCAGACATTAATACAGTGATAACAGCCATGAGGACGGTGCTGATCTCACCACAACCCAGAACTGCTAAAACAAATACAACAACCAGCAGTTTAGATCTTTTTCAGTCACTCTAGAACAGAAATGAGAAAGTAAACCATCCAATTGCCCCAAAAATCCCACCTTTCCTACCTGCAGATGTGTTTTCTTTGATCCGGGAGTAGACGGTTTCCTCCCCCTTCAGATGGAGTTTGGCCTGGCCTGCTGAGAGGTGAGGAAGAAGTGAACACATTTGTATTTAAACCTTTGACCTCTGAGTCCAAAGGCAGCAGCTCTGTCCTGTATGCTACCTGACACACCCATGTAGAGTAGATGTATCACCTGAAGAACATCCCTGATTTAGGTAGCTCACTGAATAACACAGCTTCTGACACCTGAAATACAGGTGAGCCTCCTCTCACCTGGGGTCTTCTTTCTCACGGCCACATCAGAGTACAGCAGTTCATCCACAGTGGCTCCTTCAGGGACAGAGGGACACAGGTCAAAGGTCAGAATACAGAGGCACTGCTCAAACACACACCATTCATCTTATACCTGTTTGTGATGTAGACACATAGCAAACCAGCATTCTCACATTGCACTCACACACACACACACACACAAAGCAAAGAGCCCAATGCTGGCATCTGCATACCAGGTGCAGGTTGCAGAGAGCTGTGGTGACTCAGGGGTTTCTCCTTCTCAGCATCTTCTCCTCCCATCTCCTTCACCTCAATTTCTTCATACAAACGGACACTCTCACCTGCAGACAGACACAGTGTGAGCTACAAGGCAAAAGCCAGCTTGTGAGATTGTTTTTGCGAGTGTGTTCGCCAGGTTGCTGAGTCATGTTGCTGAGCTCCATACCTCCAGTACTGGTTGATCCTCCTGGGGACACCACCTGGTTTTTCTGGTTTTGGTTCTGGTCTGCAGTTCTTGAATAGACTCTGGAAAAGAACCATGTTTCAGACTCAGCACTCAAAAGTTTCTATGCTGCTCAGTGAAGAACAAACCAGAATCGTACCTGATCTTATCACCACAGGAGAAACCTACAACAAAAGACACAATGAATTCTCCTTGTGCTTCACTCTTTTCTTCCTGTCTGCACGTTTGTGTGAATGTGTGTGTTTGTATGTTGTGTCTTTCCACAGGCTGGGCCTCACCTCTGGTTCTAAGATAGAAGAACAGCAGGATGAACAAGAGGACCAAAGACAGAGTGACTCCCAGTCCCACGACCATCGGCAACCAGGATGCTGAGACAGAGACAGAGTGTGGGTCAGGTCTACATTCATTAATTTATTCTTTTTTTAAAGGTGCCGTCTGTGTTAATACACAATATTGTTTGTACATTTAAACTATTTGAGTTATTTTATACACTTGTACCAATAAATTGCGTGGACTGAGGGACAGCGATGCTCCTCAGCTCATACCAACCTTCCACAGTGACCTGGAGCTCCGGGCTGTCCCTGCTGACCCCAGTGGGCCCAGTGACCCGACACCTGTATGTCCCAGTGTGACTCCAGTCTACACTCTCCATCAGGCTGGACCACTGAGTCTGAGCACCGGTGCTGATGGCCACAGTGTGGTTGTTTCTCAGGAGGCTGAAGTTCAGCGCAGGAAGAGGCCATTTGTTCACCAGAACCACACAGGTGAGGTTGAGAGTTGCACCTGCCTGTACCACAGCTACTGGAGAAGCTGTCAGAACCACTGAGCAGAACAGGGCTGAGAAAGACAGACAGACAGACAGACACATGGAGTGTGAGCAGGGGTTGCCATGAGGAGTGTAGTATAGAAAACATCCACACTGAATGTAAGAGACACTCTGGTTGTCTGAGTCTCACCTCTCACTGTCACCCAGCTCTCTGCTGATCTCCAACTATTTTCACACCTGTAGAAGCCGCTGTCCGTTTGTCTCATTGGGCCAACAGTCCACTGTTGTCCAGTGCTGGACTTCACTCCGTCCTTATAAAACACAGCTGGTATGACAGGTTTGTCATAATAGTATCTACACCTCAGAGTCAGAGAGTCTCCCTCAGTCACAGGTTGGGTGGGGACATCCAAGATCACACCGGAATCTGAACAACACAGGAAGCACAAACAAATATGAGGTCACCACAGTGTGGACCTTAACACACAAACACACTGCAGCCTCGAGCGTAACACACACAGCAGGTTCTGCCCAATGGACCGTTTTCCTGCTGATGTCCAAGTGAAATGACTCACTGAGGACTGAGATGTTGACAGCGTGGCTGCGCTCTGCTCCCGATCCAGACTCACACCAGTACAGTCCACTATCAGACACGAGTGTGTACTGGATCGCACATCCATCTGCTGTCGCTTTTGCCCATTGAGACGGACACGCTGACTGCACGGCTGTGTCTGTGAGACGTTTCACAGTCCACCCAGCAGAGTCTCCTTCCACCTCACACTTGAGCGACAGAGATCTTCCCACAAAGTGCTGTGTTCTATTGGGACGGAGAGTCAGCGTGGCCCGAGGCAGCAGCTCTGAGGCACGCAGGACACAGAGTCAGAATGAGCACAGTGAGTGTGGCCACACAACACACACTGTAAATCACATACAGCGCACTGGCTGATCCAGCTGCTCTCAGTGCGTCGTGTGCTGAAAAAGAGTTTCCACCAACCTGAGATGTTCAGCTTGAGAGGATCGGACGGTTGTGAGCTGAAGTTCTGAGCTCCTCTGTGGGCGAGACACCAGTAGAGGTTGTGGTCAGACACACAGTCTGCGTGAATGGTGTATCTGTAACCAGCACCACTGACACCAACCATCTGGGACACCGGCGTCTCATGGCCATCTCTGTACCACTCATATCTCCACCCGCTAGAGGGATCTCCAAGCCCACAGCTCAGAGTGATTGTCTCTCCAATGAAGAACTGTGTCCAGGGTGGCTGCAAGGAAACCATTGGTTTGGGTCGACCCTCTGGAAGACGGTGATGTAGAAAAATGTAGAAACTGGTTCAGCATAAAGGGACTCTAGGCCACAAACTCAGGTGTCTCCACAGAAGTGAAATATTGGAGGTGGAGAAGATCTTACAGTGGTGATACAACTCACCCGACACTGTGAGGGTGACAGCAGAGCTGTTTTTGGAGTGCTGTGGCTCACTGCTGCGCCCACCTGTACAAGTGTATTCACCACTGTGGGACACCTCAACTGGACTGAAGGTCAATGTGTTACTGCTGACCTGTGAAATGACCCGATTATCTTTATAAAAGCTGTATGTCCAGCCGGTGAGTCCACCCTGAACCTCACAGCTGAAGGTGACCGTCTCTCCACTGAACATCGAGGTCCAGTTAGGCTGCCGGGTTAGGACAGCAGTTGGTCTCTCTGTACAAAAACACAACACATTAAAAAGGATCAGCAAACCTGAAGACCCAAAAATGGGCCAAATATTCATTTAGGAGAGAACTCACATTTTGCTACGGACAGTCAACCCCCGAGTTACAAAAACTCAGTATACAAATATTCACCACAACAAACTTTCATTTTGTGCCGCCATTTCCATTTGCAAACATTTCCCCACAATAACAAACATCTGACTCAAATTTTGTGCACAAACTGCATAACTGTTTTGCCCACTTTGTGATTCAGTGGATCACAGCCAAAATCCATTCAGACCCCAAATGTACAAACACACACACACACACACACACACACACACACACACACACACACGAAGGTCACCAAACCCAAGAGCCACATGGGTGGGCAATTAAATATAAACATATAATAAAAAAAAAACCCCGGTACTAAACCATAATAAAAAGTGAAATAAACTGTAGCTCTGCGATGTACACTGAAACAGTGTGAAAAACACAGAGCAGTGAAGGAGTGTTAACCTCCCCAGGGGTCAGTAATGTGTCCCAACACTGAGCATCATGGGAAATAAAGTACTTTCAGTTACATTCCCTCAAATAATAAGCTTAACATTTACTTTGCCTGTTACAAAAGTATCAAAGTAACAAGGAATCACAGCAGTTAAATACATTTTTTTGCAGAGAATCACACTTGGTAATAATACTATGTTTTTACCTCCAGTTTAATAGCATTACAGTATATAAAAGTATGCTGTGATTCCTGAGTACCGAGTCCCAGTTAGACTCACCTGAGACGTTCATCTCCACAGCTCCACTCCATTTGCTGACTGCCTCCCATCGAGCCTCACAGCTGTATCTCCCAGAGTGTTGTTTCTCCACACGAAAAGTGACCTGATGGCCTGTAAAGTCTCCTTCTCTCAGGGGCTCAGAGTCTCTCATGAAGGTGAACTGCAGCTGAACATCAGCTCTCTGTGGGGTCACCTGGGTCCCACAACTCAGAGTCACGTTGTCCCCCTCCCACAGCTGCCCTGGAGGGTCCACACTTAAGGTTGGAGGGGCGAACAGCTCTGCAGGGGGAGACCGACAACAGCTGTCCTCTTAGCAGAGTAAAAGTGGGGTAATTTTACACCATTAGACACACCAACCACAGTACAGCTCGATGTTTGTGAAGGACCACAGCTCACCTTTCACCTGCAGAGTGCGAGGCTCACTGTACTGTGTGTAATAGTCGGCTGTTCCTCTCACTGCTCTACACACGTATTCCCCTGCGTGTGTGAGAGCAGCAGAGCTGAGTGTGTAGGAACCATCAGCTCCTCCCTCTCTGGCAGGAAGAGGATCTAAATAGTAATAACGTCTGTTGTACCATACATAGTGACCACGACCATTCTGAACCAGTTTGTACCAAAGGTATTTCCATCCTGCAGAGGACCCTTCAACCCCACAGCTCAGTGTCACTGAGTCCCCTTCATATATTCCCCCATTTGGAGTGACAGTGAGGAGGGCCCGGGGCTTTTCTGGAAGAGAGGAGATGACAAACTCAGGAGTCACAGCCCTCTCTCTGCTTCACAACTCTGGTGCCACCTCATTTACACACAAACTGCTTAGTTATTTACATTCAACAGCACTTGGAATGAAGCTCTGATACGGCATGAATTAGACTTTTTTGTATAGGATCAATGTTTTAAGGATGATCTGAATGATGGAGGAGCTCAGGTGTCTCCAAAGAAGTGAAATATTGGAGGTGCAAAAGATCTTACAGTGGAGATGCAACTCACCTGACACTGTGAGTGTGACAGCAGAGCTGTTTTTGGACTGCTGTGGCTCACTGCTGCGCCCACCTGTACAGGTGTATTCACCACTGTGGGACACCTCAGCTGGACTGAAGGTCAGTGTGTTACTGCTGACCTGTGAAATGACCCAATTATCTTTATAAAAGCTGTATGTCCAGCCGGTGAGTCCACCCTGAACCTCACACCTGAAGGTGACCTTCTCTCCACTGAACATCGGGGTCCAGTTAGGCTCCAGGGTTAGGACAGCAGTTGGTCTCTCTGTACAAAAACACAACACATTAAAAAGGATCAGCAAATCTGAAGAAACATAAATGGGCCAAAAATTCATTTAGGACAGAACTCACATTTTGCTACGGACAGTCAACCTTTGTTTTACAAATACTCAGGGGGATTACAGGAAAGATATTGGCCCTGATGGTGTTCAGTGTGTTTGGGGGGCTGCTCTGTAAAAACTGCACAATTCCCACAATCTCACTTCTCACTTGGGGGCCACTACATGAAAACTTCATATTTAGGACAACTGCACAGAATCTACTTGAATTTGTTCTGAGATACAAAAAAATGATGTTGACTATTGTACAAATAAAGTCTACTTTTGAGGTTTTGGGAGTTGTTATTCGGGGTAGATGACAGCTCTGCAGGGGGAGACCGACACCAGCTGTCCTCTTAGCAGAGTAAAAGTGGGGTAATTTTACACCATTAGACACACCAACCACAGTACAGCTTGATGTGTGTGAAGGGCCACAGCTCACCTTTGACCTGCAGAGTCTGAGGCTCACTGTACTGTGTGTAATAGTCGGCTGTTCCTCTCCCTGCTCTACACACGTATTCCCCTGCGTGTGTGAGAGCAGCAGAGCCGAGTGTGTATGAGCCATCAGTTCCTCCCTCTCTGTCAGGGAGGAGCTCAGGACAATATTTTACCCCATTGTACCACACAGGGTCTAAACCAGGTTTGTACTGAACCAGTTTGTACCACAGGTATTTCCATCCTGCAGATGACGCTTCAACAGCACAGTCCAGTGTCACTGAGTCCCCTTCATATATTCCCCCTTTTGGAGTGACAGTGAGGAGGGCCTGGGGCTTTTCTGGAAGAGAGGAGATGGCACACTCAGGAGTCACAGCCCTCTCTCTGCTTCACAACTATGGTGCCACCTCTTTTACACACAAACTGCTCAGTTATTTACATTCAACAGCACTTGGAATGAAGCTCTGATACGACATGAATTAGACTTTTTTGTATAGGATCAATGTTTTAAGGATGATCTGAATGATGGAGGAGCTCAGATGTCTCCACAGAAGTGAAATATTGGAGGTGCAAAAGATCTTACACTGGAGACACAACTCACCTGACACTGTGAGGGTGATAGCAGAGCTTCTCTTGGAGTACTGTTGGTTACTGCTCCACCAACCTGTACAGGTGTATTCACCACTGTGGGATACCTCAACTGGACCGAATGTGTTACTGCTGACCCCTGAAATGACCCGATTATCTTTATAAAAGCTGTATGTCCAGCCGGTGAGTCCACCCTGAACCTCACACCTGAAGGTGACCGTCTCTCCACTGAACATCGGGGTCCAGTTAGGCTGCCGGGTTAGGACAGCAGTTGGTCTCTCTGTACAAACACAGCAAAACACAGTTTAATTCAACACATAAAACACCACATTTATGTGCAAAAAGTCACTGCTGGGAAAAACAGCAGCAGAGAGAACCTGGTCCAAAGAGGTGAGGCTGGACCTGTGGATGTGTCTGGGGAATAGAGCAGGGAGGACAGGGTGAAGTGGACAGGAAAAAGGGTCTCTGGCGGTCAGAAGTCATGTGGAACTCTGACGGTCAATAGCACACAGAGCTTCACCTCATATCACACACCATACAGAGAGAGTGTTACACCACTGTTCTTGGATCTAGGTAGTGCTGACTGAGACAGAAATGTAGGGTCTTCACGCTTTTGGATGGAAGTTGCAGATACAAGCAGATAGTA
>CM030900.1:126882-156111 GCA_018136845.1 Heterotis niloticus
GCTACAAGCTGGCACGTTGCCATGAGCCATCCTACGCTGGAGCAGGTTGTTCAATGTTTGGCGGCACTTTGTTATCCACTGAGGACAGTTTCTGGTCAATTGCAGGTTCTTTAGAAGTAGCAGTCAGCTGGGGCAAGCGGTGGTGCATTATGGGAAATGAGCAGTGTACCAGGAGCTTTTTGTGGTTTTATGGGGCAGACTGAAGCACTTGGGGGCAGTTTGAGACTAGTTGGGGACAGATTTCAGTTGGCTAGCCGCAGTTAGATATCAGTTAGTAACAGCTGGACATCAGTTATGACAAGTAAAGGTCAGTTAGGAACAGTCAGAGGTCAGTTTAGAAGTCAGACATCAGTTAGGGCAGTTAAAGATTAATTATGGCTGGTAGAGGTCAGTTTGGACCGATAGAGGTCAGCTAGGGCCAGTTAAAGAACAGTTTGGGGCAGTTTGAGCCATGGGGAAACCCCTGAGTAAGCCGGACTGCCTGCGGCGGGGTCCTCGATGCCTGGGGAAGGGGGATGGCGAAGATGGTGGTATTGAGGACTGCTACATCCCCCAGCGCTCCATCTATGACACAGTGCGCATCAACGAACAGATCGACCAGGGCTCTGCCTCCAGCACCCTGGGCTCGGGGGCTGGCGAGGGCAGCACTCTTTCCACAAATGGCACGTTGGCAGCCAGTGGGGCATCACGCCCCGGCTCTGGGAAGAAGCTGGATGAGAGGCAGATCTTTGATGCGCTGAAACTCAGTGTGGACCCCCAGAACCGGCCTCCTGGGGAAGGTGGGGCCTCCATCTCTCCTAGTGCATCCTCCTGCTCCTCAGGCCTGGGGGTAGCCAGGAGGCCTGGAAGCACCGAACGGAACGACTCCAACCGCCGTTCTTGGAAGACCTTCCTGCCTCCGGAGTCTGTTGAGGAGATGGCGGAGAAGCAGGAACCAGGAGTCTCTACTACACCACCCCCTCCTCCAGCAGGGACATCCTCCCTTATCTCCACTCAATCCTCAAGCCCCCATGTCCCACCTTCATCGGGTTCCTCACCGCAAACATTGAACATGACCATGCTCACACCACTGCGGCCAAATGTGGTCTCCACACCCGTGTTGGTCTCCTCCACCAGTCAGCAGTCTTCCTCGCTACGACTAGACCCCTCCCTGTTTGCCCCTACACGACCAGGCCAGGGGGGCGGCGCTGAGGAGATGACAATCATCTGCAGGTCATCATCCCAGGGTTCCCACACAGGCTCTAGGCTGGCCATGGGTGCCGATTCGCATCCTGAGTCTCCTGTTCAGGAGCCGGACAGTGACACAACCCCCCTGCTCCCTTCTTTGGCCCCCGCTCCACAGGCATTCTGCGCCACGCCCACTGAGCGCACTTGGCCCCGCAGGCTGATGGGAAGGAGGAGGACTGTGAGTCAGGGTGGAGTGCTTCATAACCTGCCTGTGCTCCCACCACTGCCCCCCCTGCTGGCTAACTACAGCAGTATGAACGAGGAAGCGGTCCGCCTTCTGGGACGCCTCCCACAGGCCAGCGAGCTCCGTGGCGGGGAGAAGGACTGGAGGGTCCTGCAACAGCTGGAGGAGGAGGAGGAGGAGGGAAGCGAGACGACGGCTGAGCACACAGATGACTCTGGCTGGGAGGCCGTGTTGCGGCAGGTCGACTCCCTGTGGGAGCCCCTCCTTGGAGGGGTAGACCTTTCAGCGTGGGACCCCCAGCACACAGGCTCCTTGGGCCGTTGGCCCCTGCTGAAACCCCCTGCAGGCTTTGGTGGCTCTGAACCTCCTTCGGGTCCTGGATCTGAACTTGGCTCAGATGACCTGGAGCTGGAGGCCCTCAGCGAGGAGCCTGAGGAGACTGGGGAGCTTGCTGCTTCTCTCGAACCCTCGGTGGCTGGGCCACCACTACTGGATCAGTGCCAGCAGTCCAGGACGCTTCCAGAGCTGGAACTCCCCCCACCAGAAGGGGACAAAGAAGAGCAGCAGCCAGGTTCCAATGGAGACCTACAGAAAAGTGCAGCAAGCAGAGACAGTGAGGCAGGTAACATAAGTGGTGCTGAGTCGCCAGAGAAAGATCCGAGGACAGAAGAAACAGCCCCAGGGAGGAGTGACGTCAGAAAGAACGTCTCCATGGAGACCTTGGATGCTGGGAATGAGCCACCATGCCAGATGGGAGATGCTGGAGGTGCGAAAGAGAAGGTGTTTGATGGTGGCAGTGAGAAGAAGGAGGAGCGACTGGAGAGGAGTACCAGCCACCAGGAGGTGACTTCTGAACCCCGGAGAGCGGAGCTTGGGGAGCACGGGGTTGACAGAGCTGACCTGCCCCTACCCCTGTCCCCCTCCAAGCATGAGGCACGAGGCCTGGGTGTTGAGGGCAAGGAGGCCGATGCCTTCGTAGCCACAGACAGTTTCATTTACCTGGCCGTATCTGCGCTGCCACCCCTCCCCCAAGAGATCAAGCTACCATCGTTGGAAGGGTCTGAACCACCAAGCCCGGGGGCGCTGCCCCAGCCTTGGCCTGAGGAAAACGACTTCCTCTCCACCGACAGCTTCGTGTACCTAGCTGCTCCAGAGCGCCTCCCATTGACTACAGTGGGAAGCTGTACCTGTGGCGACTCTCAGGCCTCAAGTTCTGAAGACAGTCATTCTGGAGTGGACTTTGTTCTGGGGTCCATGACTGGCGACAGCGACTGGGATTCGGATGGTTCCGGGTCCGAACCCGCATCAAACCAGCCTGACTGGGACCACTGGGAGGAGCTGGAACCCGCTGTGCTGCCTGACCTGTTCTGTGATGATGCGATCGAGTTTGAGCTGCCAGACCAACGGGCCAGTGAGCGGGAGCAGGAGGTGGTGCTTGGACCACAACAGGAGGTGGAGGGTGAGCCAGGAAAGGAGGCGGAGCTTGGGTTGGGGCAGGAAGTGGGGCTCAGACCGGAACAGAAGGCAGAGCCTGAGCTGGAACAGGAGGCGGAGCTTGGGCAACAACGGGAGTCCTCGCCTCCAGTCCACCCTGAGGACGACGCCCCTACACAGGTACAGATGAACACCCAGTACCCGAACGTCGTGCTGATCAGCGGCCAGTTGTCAGTCATCAGTGCATCTGTCATGTTCCTCAGCTTCTCACTCAGCCTCACTCTGATACTGAAGGTCAATTTGCTTCTGCATCATGATGTAGCACCTGAGTTAGCAGAAGTGATCCCACATGAAACATTAGATTAAAGAATGTACTGTGTTAGACACTAAATTCACAGATGGCTGGATGTAGCAGCAGAATGTTATGGATATTAATGTTTGTTAATGTGTGTTTTTATGTTTCATGTGTCATTTTAGGCTAATTGTCGCTGTCTGAAAATCAGTCTGCAGTTTCTTCTGCCACTCAGTCCTCAAAGTACCGTGTTTCTCTTACTGCGTTACCACGCCGGTCAGTCAAAACCTCAGTGTTCCTTCACATCGACACACCTGTCACTTTGCTCCATTGTACCTGTCCAACACTGACCCCACCCAAGTGTTCCCCGTCGACCACCACCGTCTCTCTCTCTCTCTTATTATCTCTCTCTCTCTGTTGCTTACAAACATGGAGAGCTAAGAGGAAGAAACATGGAGCTTCTTTTTTTCTACGTTCCCTGCAATTTACATAGTTAGACCCCCCCTTTACCTCCCCTCCCCCCACTGAACTGTGGCCCCGTCACCTTGTCACACCCCCTCCCACTGGACTATGCCGCCCCCATCATCCCCCTCCTTCTGCATAGTCACACAATCCATGGAGCAGCAGCTGAAATGCCTGGTGTGACTCATCCACTCAGTTCCTCCCACAGATGCAACCTGTACCCTGTGATACATCGCATCCTCGCAAACATCCACAAACACACACACACACACACACACACACACACACACACACACACACACACACACACATTCACAGTGGACAGCCCGGTGGAGGAGGGACTGAGAGAGCTCAGAGGAGCAGAGATTCTACAGAAAAGAAACAAAAGCATCAAATGAGACAGGAAATGTAAAGCGAGTGGCTCTCCCTCATCATCCTCCTCCTCCTCCTCCTCTCTCACTCGCTTAACTCCTACTGATTCCGCACCCCCCCACTCGGGTCCAGAGTTCACTAGGAGTTCAATGCTGAGCTGCATCCCACGACTCCTCTCACTCAGCCACACCCACCTTGGTTCTGACCCCCAGCCCCCCCAACCTGACCCCCAACAGTGCTCTGGGAGGTTTGCTGTACTGAAGTACAAAAGCACACACACACTAACAATGCTTATCTGTGTGTGTCTGTGTTCGGAGATACATTATGTGCTACTTCACCCCCCATCTACTGGCCCAGTTTGTGATGAACTCATTTATTCTGCCAGAAATAGTACTACGGGGGGGGGGGGGTTGCTTAATTTGCACGGCACTGCCCCCTCCATACACACCACAGTGGAGATCAGCACAGCATTGTGGGAGCACGGTGACACACACACACACACACACACACACACACACACACACACACACACACACACACACACACACACAGGAGGTGAGGGTTCGACAGCGACTCCTTACGTAACTATGTAAATGGCGCTGAGAACAAGCAGCACAGTGTCATGAAGCCGTATGACCGACAGAGGGCGCTATAGCTACATCGTGCGCTTCAGTTATTTTTCTTTTCAGTTGTTCTCCGCTGTACTGACTCACAGTGCCATCTAGTGTTGACAGCTGGTACAACATTATTCCTCCTTTACGTAGTGACTTTGCGCTCCAGGCCTTGAACCCGTGTCCACCTTCCTCCAGGTGTTCTTGGGTCTGTTTAATGAGTCTCTAGCTCAGCTGGACTCCTGGTTTGAGGAGACAGAGACGATGATGGCGCAGCTGCCCCCAGTAGACATCGATCCAGAGGCCCTGAGACAGCAGCAGGATAACTTCAGGGTGAGGAGCCTGTAGCCTTGTAGCTCTGTAGATCTACACCTCCAGACCTGTATACTGGTATGTAGCACTACTGTGTTTTTGGAATGTGTCAGAGGGCACAGGCGCCTCATTTCCTGTCCCCCTGTCCTGCCGCAGATACTGAGAGACAGCATGTTGGAGCGCCAGGCCTGCGTGAGGAAATTGCAGCTGACTGGAGCACCGCTTTTGAAGCTGAGTGGCCAGGAAGGGGCAACAGTGAGGCAGCAGTGCAGCTCTGCGGAAAACCGCTTCTTGGCCATCAGAGAGAAGGTCAGCAGTCATGCTGCAGTGCTGGAAGAGGCCATGTTTCAGTCCTTACAGGTATGGCCATGCCTTCTGGTACACATGGAAACACACACACACAGACACAACTCTGTTTATATGTTTATAACTCGGTTGCCACTCTCAGTTCCATGAGAAGATGGGTTCTATGCTGGAAACCCTGGAGAGGGCAGCACAACGCCTCAGGCAGCGCCCCCCAGTGGCTGTGGAGGTGGAGAAGATTCAGGAGCAACTGGCAGTACACCGGGCTGCAGGATGGGAGCTGGATAAGCTGTTGCCATCCTACAGCACCATCTGTGTGCAGGGGGAGGAACTTGTGATGTGTGAGCACTATGTTCCCCATGCAGGTCAAGGTGAGACTAAAAAAATCTCTGTGGTCCTCTGCTGTGTGTGTGTGTGTGTGTGTGTGTGTGTGTGTGTGTGTGTGTGTGTGTGTGTGTGTAGGGCTCAGCCTCTTTGGCTATGGGTGTGTTCTGCGTGCTGTGAACCCCATGTCTGCTGCGTGTCATCCAGTGGTTCAGGAGCAGCTGCTGCGGCTGCAAGCTGTGTGGGACGAGATCCGGCAGCGTGCTGATGAGCGCGAGGCAAAGCTCCTGGAAGCTCTGTCTCTGGCAGAGGCATTCTGGACCGAAGCTGACCTGCTGCAGGACACATTGAGGGATGCACGACATGCGGTTGACACGCTTGAAGCCCCCGGGGTCGACCCTCTTCTCATTAAACACCAGATGGAAGTTGCCGAGGTGTGAGCTATGACTCAGACAGGGGGTGTCTGTCTATGGTGTGTTTGGTGGGTTTGGCATGAGGCTGTCTCTTTAGCGCTCTGCTCCCTCACTGACCGTATCTCTGTGGCTACCCGTTCAGACCCTCAGGAAGCAGGTGGATGGCCTGTGGCAGCGGTTGGGGGCCCTGCGGTCTGTGGGGGAAGAGCTTGTGGCCACCTGTGGAGAGACGGACAAGCAGCACGTGGTGATCAAGGTTGAGGAGGTGTGTGGATGTGGGAGTTATGGGAGAGTGCGAGGGGGGCTGTCTGAGCAGAATGATCGCTGGGTAGCTCATTGGGGTTCTTACCGAGTCTCTTTCCGTGTCCCGCTGTTCCCGTCAGATCAGCAAGGCCTGGGATGTCCTCAGCAGAACCTGTGGAGACAGGAAGGACAGGTTGGAGGAGGCCCTCATGTCCTCCTTACAGTACCAGCATACCTTGCAGGTATTCCCAGCATGCACAGCTCTTACACACTGTCAGTCAAGGTTTATTTGTCATGGGTGAGCAACACAGCATAGCAGTGTTGTCACCATGAAAAGTTTTGTTTCCGGGCATCCTCAGTAATATAAATATGAACATAGATATGTACTGTAAAGTATAAATAAATAAGGTACAGGATAGTTAAATGACACTGACACTGTGCCTTACTTGTGGTGATCATGGTTAACTCCTCTCTCTATCTGTGTGTGTGTGTCTCTCTCTCTCTGGCAGAATATGTTTGGCTACCTGGACCGGGCTGTGCGGGACCTTAGTGACATGTCGTGTGTGGCTGTGGACCTCAACACTGTCACACAGCAGATGGAGGAACTCAAGGTCTAGTTCCTTCTAATTTCTACAGTCACGGATGTGCGCGCACGTGTGTGTGTGTGTGTGTGTGTGTCTGAACTCCTGCGTTCTGCCACCACAGCTCTACAAGGCAGGAGTGTATCAGCAGCAGGTTTCCATGGAGAGCCTCAGCCACAAGGGGGCAGTGCTGCTACAACAAGCCTCAGACCCGGCAGACAGGAACAAAATCCAGGAGCCGCTGTCAGTATTGAGGGACTTGTGGGACCACCTGGGGAGCAAGATTATGCAGAGACAGGTGATACACACACTTCAGTGTCGCACCCACTCCTGCTGCGACCTGCAGCACTTTTACCACCTTTCATTCTGTTTTACTGCCATGGTGTCATTGGAATGGTTCAGTAAAACTGTAGTTAGACAGTTTGAGCAATGACAGGCTGTGTACAGGTGTTAGTGACACTGAAGTACGTAACTGTGTGTGTATGCATGTGTGTGCATGCGTACACACTGATGCTCATACAAACTTAATTTCCCCATCTGAAAGCACCAACTGGAGGGAGCGCTCTTGGCCCTGGGACAGCTGCCCTACGCCCTGTCCGAGCTGCAGTCCTGGCTCAGCCAAAGCCATGCCTTCCTGAACACGCAGCAGCCAATCAGCTGGGATCCCAAGACTCTCGAAATTGAAATGGCCAATAACCGCGTAGGGCTTTTCAGTTTATACACCACTTTTTGCTATGCTTATACGCAGTAAAGTTATTAACATATTTGCATTATTGCTATCACAACCACCACCATTCCTACTCATACTACTGATAAAACATTATTATTATTATTATTATTATTATTATTATTATTATTATTATTAAGTGTCTAGGTGTTTATATAAGTGATATGTGTTCTGTTACAAGGTGTCCATCTTTATGCATGAACTTTTCTATCCATTGTGGGCCCCAGTTCTGTGTCACTAACCCACTCCCTCTGTGTTGGTGCTGGTGGCCCAGGTGCTGAAGAACGAGCTGTTGTCTCGCAGCTCCGCACTGGAGCGAATTAGCGCTGCAGGCTGGGAGCTTGTCGGTGCCACCATGGGAGATGAAGCTCAGCACCTGCAGGAGCAGCTTGATGTGCTCAGCTGCACCTGGGAGAACCTGCTGGTCAAGATCCAGGCTCAGCAGAACCTACTGGAGACCTCGCTACAGAAGGTGTTGTTGGGAGGGCAGTGAGAGCGGAAGGAGACAGACTGGATCTCACTTGTTCCTCTGTGTAACCTGTGTCACCTGTGTGTGTGTCATTCTGGATCCTAACAGGCAGAATGTTTCCATGCTGAGCTTGAGGAGATCCTGAAGTGGCTCACACTGACAGAGAGTCGGTTGGATGAAGCCCAGGCCACAGGAGGTCTTCCAGAGATGGCCCGCGAGCAGCTGCAGAGACACATGGTGACAAAGTCCTCTCTCTCTCTCTCTCTCGCTCTCTGTCACTCTCTCACACACACACACACACACACACACACACACACACACACACACACACACACACACACACTTACTCTAACCTGTTTCCTCATTTAGGTCCTGCAGGAGCAGCTACTCCAGCGCATGGACCAGTACCACCGTCTCCTGGACCAGGTGGAGACCTTCCAGCTGGCCCACGGTGAGGAGGATGAAGCTGGACTGAGAGCGGCCCAAACCCTGCAGAAACTAACCATGCTGCAGGACAAGTGGACCACAATCAACACCAAGATGGAGGAGAAGAAGGTGAAAGGGAGGAATGACCATGGAGATGCAGTGAACAGTTTACAATAATAACAACAGAAATGTTATTAATACAGACACAAGTTTGACAGGTGGTTCTAGATTTGGCTCCTGGGAACAACAGCCCTCTGTTTTCAGGCCATGAACATGTTCTTCTCTGCAGGTGAAGCTGGAGCAGGCGGCTGCCTTGTCAACATCTTTCCAGGCCTCCTTACAGATGTGTATCAACTGGCTGATCCAGGCCGAACAGGCACTCAACTTGGCTCCACCTCCAAGCCTTATCCTGGACACTGTTCTTCTCCAGATCGACCAGCAGCAGGTGAGGAGGTCCAGGTCTATGTCAGATGAACAGGTACTGAATAGGCTGTCCACAGGTAAGCAGGCATTGGGGGTGCAAAATGAGAAGGTGAGGCACAAGAAGAGCTATAGTATGGCCAGATGTGCTGATTTCTTCTCCAGCATTTCCTTCACACTCCTCCACTTCACACTCCATTACTGCAGGAGTTCATGACAGGCCTGAACTCCCACAGAGACCTGGTGGAGGCACTGGAGAATGCCGGCTCTCAGCTGAGCTCCATCAGTCTGGAACAGGACGTGGTTCTCATCCGCAGCCTCCTGCTGCGTGTGCACTCCCGCTGGGACCAGCTGGTGCAGAGCTCCCTGGAGAGGGACCAGCGTCTGCAGAAGGCGCGCACCACGGCTGAGCAGGTACCGGCTCAGCACAGAGCCACACGTACTGCCCTGGCTGTCTGACCACACTGCAGTCACCAAAATGTCCCTTCTGTCCCCCTTACTGTCCACCAGTTCAAAGGGGTTTGGCTTGACTTGTGGGAGTGGCTTCAGGAGGCAGATGGTAGACTGGACGTAGATTTGGAGATCACCAATGATCCAGAGAAGATCAGCTCGCTGCTTGCTGAGCATAAGGTATCGCATGCTCATCTGCTGCTAGTGCGCGCACATGCGCACACACACACACACACACACACACACACACACACACACACACACACACACAGTGCTTCTCATTTTTCATCTTACACATACTCCTCATCTGTCCTTCAGGAATTCCAGAAAGGTCTGTGTTCCAAGCGCCCTGTGTTCTACACCACGGTGCGCTTCTGTCGCTCCATCAGGGAGCGGGCGACCCTGCCAGCCGACACCCTAAAGCTGGGCAACTTGCTGGGGAAGATCCGGGACAAATGGGACTGTGTGAGCGGCAGGAGTGTAGACAGGTGGGCAGAAGCTCAGCCGCACTGGGATTTCGGCTGCAGTGTGAGTGTGAGGAGAAGTGTGTGTAGGCGGAAGCCAATGTGGGGCGGAGTTTTGTGGTCAAGTAGTGATGGATTTGAAAAATTCCGTTGTTTTGAGATTTAGTAGATTGTACAAGATGCTGAAATCAGTAAATGTGCACATTTAAATGTATGCATTGGCAAGTTTGACGTGAACATGTCTGCATATACAGTCTAAACGTTTGTGTGTGCGTGCGTGTGTGTATGTTGCAAGGTAGGTGGTTACAATAACTTACACAATTCTCCACTTTATGTACAGCTTGTATTTCTGAAGAAACGAAACTGTGCTTTTGTGACACACAATGTGCATTTTAAAGACAAACTTTGCCATTTCAGTCACTCTCTTCTTGCTTTTTAATTCTTCATTTTTGCTCTAAAATATTAGTGACACCTCCTCGCCGTCAGTGTCGCTGTCACAGTCTCCATGATCCCGAGTGACATGGAGGAGCAGCTTGGTTTAGCTCCCTGCTCTCAAATTCTCACTGTTTGCAGAAATATAAATGGTTATATCTGCTGTCCTTATTAAAGCGACAGACAGCTCTTTAGCCATTTATATAGCACTGTAGTTATAGCATGGGGGCAGGGGGTAGGGTCATCCTTGGCATCTTTACCTTAACCACAGCTCTGCTGACTGCCTTGCTGCCATGGAGGCTCACAAACATGATGGGCTGCACAATTTTAAATGTAATACAGTCTGCACCTCCCAGCCCTACCGGGCTCACTGACTGCACATCAACCCTCATATCTGACTGCGCAGTTGTACTCATCTGAGCAGCTCAGCTAGGACCAGAAGTCTGTTCATAACTTAAAGGTGTTTCATTCAATAAAATCTCAATAACACAGTTTATTTACAGCTTTACTTCTGTTATAAGCATCAGGTGAAAGCATCAGCCATGGCATTTTGCAAGTGATCGTGCAGGGCGACTCAAAAGGAGCCCAACACTTTTATAAATACTAGACACAGCATTCTTATTTGTGTGCTGTTTTTCATGCCTGCAGCACATGTATGTGTTAAAATGTGACTTTTTTTCTCAACTCTGAAAAATAGACCCCACAGAAGGTCTATAGCTTTTAAAAAAAGTTTGTTTTTGCTTTACATGTTTTAAGGTTTTGCAGGGAAGTTTAGGAATTATATTTGCATGTAAGGGTGTGAAAGTGTTTATATGTGGGTGTGTGTGTATGTGTGTGTATATGTGATGAACAGGCCACCCTTCCCTACTCCAGGCAGCAACTTCTGGAAGAATCACTCCTCCAGGTGGGTCAGGTAGGGGCTGCCCTGCAGGGTGTGGTTGACTGGCTCCTGCAGGTGGAGCTCCAGCTGGGGGAGGAGCATCCTGTACACGGGGACCTGGGCCTGGTCGCCCATCTTGTTGACTCACACAAGGTACAGCAAAGGCCTGGGCTACACTGCTGTTATCTATGGAGCTTTGGTTAATACTGTTGACATGGTTACGGGAGACAGTGTTGTCATGGTGACAGGTACTCCAGCAAGAACTGAGCAAGAGAGCCAGCAGTGTACAGGCTCTAAAACGCTCCACTGCAGAGCTCATGGACAAGGGTTGGAAACCTTCCATCTGGGAGGAACTCCAGCTGGAGGAACTGAACCAGCGTTGGGAGAGGGTGTGCTTGCTGTCAGTCAACAGGCAGCTCCGCCTCCAGCAGGCACTCAAACAGGTGAGGGGTGGGGCTTCACCTCACAAATTTACTTTGTAACCTAATTTTCCTGTTTTTTCTCAGACTTGCTTGTCACAGCCTGCTCTGTTAGACCCCAGAACCAGCTTTAACTTTTATGCTGCATTTGAGGCATTTAAAGGTTCACGAATGTTAATTCACTCTGTTTTATTGCTGCTATCTCGGTCCAATTTACATCGTCCACGCAGGCAGAGGAGTTTCGCAGCGCTGTGCAGAGGGTGCGTGCCTGGCTGTCGGGGGCCGAGCAGGGCTTGCGTTTCCGGGGTGTTCTGCCAGAGGAGCTGGAGCCCCTTCAGACACTGTTGCACAACCAGAGGGAGCTGATGGAGGCTTTGCAGGAGAAGCGGCCCGATGTGGACAAGGCAGTGTCCATGGGGGAGGACATTCTCTCTGCTTGTCATCCAGACGGCATCACGACAATCAGACAGGCGGTCGCTACCTTGCAGGCTCGCTTCCACGAGGTGGGTGTAACTTATCAGCACAGTGACACTCGTCCACAACTGGCCAGAATAAAAGAGAGCTGATGTGCACAGAACTGTGTGGCTCTCAGAACCAAAACAGCGGCATCACCCGGGTGAGGTCCTCTGCTGCTGTTTTGCGTACAGGTGCTGACATGGACCAAAGTGCACCAGCAGCATCTCGAGAGGGCTCTGGTGGAGCTGCAGGACAGCTTGGCGCAGCTGGAAGACCTGCAGTCGTGGCTCCTGTGGGCTGACACCATCCTGGCCCAGCGAGAGGCGGAGCCTGTGCCTCAGGATGTCCCCCAGCTCCGAGCGCTGGTCGCAGACCACCAGGTGACCTGCGTGACCAGCGGTGCAGTTCTACACATACTTTGTACCCCTGTCCTAACCCCAAACATAAGTTCCCAGACCGCAACCATAACTGCCAACCCTAGCCATAACTGTCCTGAACACAAGCAACATTTTGTCTTTGCAGGCTTTCATGGAGGAAGTTGCTCAGAAGCAGACGGATGTGGAGCGAATGTCCAAGTGCCACCAGAATAAAACGGCAGGGAGTTCGGCCGGCCGACTCAGGGCCTGTGAGTCTCTGTATGTCTCACACTCAGCTGAAACCCCACTGTACCGTCCCGTACGTAACCGTGTCGCCCTCCTCCATCTGCAGGTGAGGAGTGCTGCTCCCGCTGGCAGCAGGTGTGGCAGCGTGCTAACGCCTGCCAGCGCAGGTATAACGACACCCTCTACAGGGTGGAGGAGGTACTGCATCCATCTTCTGACACCCATCTTCTAACCCAGGGATCTGCAACCTTCAACATCAAAAGAGCCATTTTGGCCTCTTTCCCAGCAAATAAAATTCACGTGGAGCCACAAAACCTATTTGACCCCTAAAATGAAGATAACACAGCATACTGTGTTTTATATACAGTTATGCTATGTATAAAAGAACTATAGTTTGTTGCATTTATGAAATCATAGAACTACAAAAAAAAACATTGACATTTTATTGCTGTTTGTAACAAAGGAAAACACCAAATTCTTATGAACAGTAGAAAAAAAACACTGGCATGTATAGGGTTACTTTCAGATGAAATATATAATGGGAACCTGTTGGAGTCCTTCCCTTATTTGTGGAAAATAAAAAAATAAAATAAAAAACTTTAAAATTAATAAAACATATCGCTGCAGCATATTCATTTTAAAAAGAGCAAACATAACAATATGCCTGTTCTAACCGATGCTTTTTCTCTCTTCCCCTTCTTTTGTTGGAATCATTGTGCAGAAAATGTGAGAGGATATGAAGAAACTTCTGTTTTCTTGTCTTCCTTTCAGCTTGCAGAAACCTTGGTGTTTGACTTTGATCTGTGGAGAGAGAGATTTATGCGTTGGCTCAGCTACAGGAAGACCTGTGTAATGGATGTTTTTCGGCATGTGGACACTGACCAAGATGGCAGGATCACGCGGCTAGATTTCATAGAGTGTATCCTGGCCTCCAGTATGTTTGTGGTCATCTTTATGTACACACAACAAAGTTATAAAGCACATCTACATATGTCCTTACCAACAACACTAACAATAATAATCCGGACTGATGGACTGTAACTCTGCTTTAGTGAGCTTGTATGTTCACCTGAGAATTACATTTGAGACCCGAGCATCAATTTAAGTCGATTTAAGATTGATTTAAGACCCACATCCAAGAATACTTCCCACTTGTTCTGAGTGAGGATGAGGACATTGAGTCTGACTGAACTGTGTTCCAAGATCTTGGTTGTGGACACAGCTGCAAGAACCTGTAGCTTGAGGGCAGCTCCTGTTACAGTAACAACCACAGAACCTGCTGGTGGACACCAGTGTTGAGGGAAACTATTAGGCTGAGAGGCACTGGTTGGCCAATAGGAGAGGGGTTGACCACTATTGGAGAGGTTGTGGAGGAATGGAAGGAACAATCTGGGGAACTTAAACCTGTGGAGATGTCCTACAGGAGGCAGTGACTGATGCCTGGGGAGCCTTAAAAACTTAGCTTTTGTGAGGCTCCCAAATCGCATAGTGGTGTGAGTCCTAATGTGCACTAAGGGGCAACACAGCTGAAAAACACATGGCCTATTAGAATGTCTGGTGTTGAGGAGTTCAGATGTTGTTGAAATTATGCACTTTTTATAAGATACGTCAAAAATAAAATGTCTTCAACCGGTGTCTTTCTGCAGAGTTTCCTACGAACCAACAGGAGCTCACATCTGTGGCAGACATCTTTGACCAGAATGGTGACGGTCACATCGACTACTATCAGTTTGTGGCCACACTGCTGGCCAACAAAGAGCTCTACAGCATGGGTGGCAGCAGCGGTGACAAAGACTGTGTTGAGGATGAGGTACAAACACACACAAACATAGGAGAAACACAGCTGTTGTACTGAAATTGCAAAGAGATGAACAGTTTTGTTCTGTGTGTCTGCAGGTCCTCAGACAGGTGGTGCAATGCAGATGCATGAAGAGGTTCCAGGTAGAACAGACAGGCAAGAACAAGTACAAAGTAAGTAAACTACTCCTTTAACATATTTACTCACTCAAACACACACACACACTCAGCACTCATTCTCAGTGTTTCCCTGTGACCCCAGTTCTGGGACTCTGAATGCTCGGTTCGGATGCTCTTTGGGTTGGTTCTCATCCAGCTCAGCGGTACCTGGCTGGACCTGGAGCAGTTCCTATTGAAGTATGACCCCTGCCGAGGTGAGGCCCGACTCCCTGGGTGCCCCTCATGCTCAGATTCTCAAACACACACAAACCTGATCGATTTCATACCTGTTTCCCTGTCTTTAGCATCCGGCTCGACCAGCTGCGTGGGGCGGAGACTCAGTAGGAAAAGAGGCGGAGAGGTCTAAAAGCACCGTCTCCTGGAATCCAAGCTCTTTCAGACAACTCCTCTGATTTTGAGGTTTCAAACCCACTTGGTACCGCGTCCAGTCTGAGAGGGAGCAGAAACACGGCTGATACAGCTGGACAGAGCTGGAGTCCATTTAAATGAGATTTATTGCTGCCCATTTCAGCTGTTTCACTGGCACTGCACGATCACGATCCCTTTCAGAGTCATGGTCCGGGTCCTCTTGAGAGCTGCCTCACCCCTCCAGTTCAGGGTCTACTGCTGTTTTGTGAGGCCTGAACTTCAGCTCTGATATCATCATGCACCACTGTGAGGTTGCAGCCGTGACCCCAACACCACATCTCCTAGGACCTGATGGGGACCTGGGCGGTTTGAAAGCACTGCAAAAATGATGATGATGATTATTATTATTATTATTATTATTATTATTATTCATGAGCAGATCACACCTGTTCTTTTTGCTAAGGGTTTTACTTCTGTTGTTTTACCTGCTAGTCGCAGCGTCTCTTTGCTCCGCCTAAATCTGTTTGGAACCTGATGAAAATGCACTGTTACTGCTTCATGGTAAAACAACATTGACTTTATTCTGGGTGAGAAATAGAAACATGAAACTGATGTAAGTTTTTTCCTGTCAAAAGGGCTTCACTGAATGTGTTTAAAAACAGCGAGTGTGAACCACAGAGGCGGAAAGGCTTGTATCTATTAAAGACTCCTGATGTGAACATGTGGTTTGGCGGGTGGACAGCTTAGTGAACTCTTTTACATACAAAATATTCTGTGGATAAATATTTTAATTTGCTTTGAAGACGTACAAGACTTAGGCCTACTTTCTGTGAGTTGTTGTGCGAAGTGTGTCGTCCGACTTCTAGTGTGCTTTTGTGAAGAATTTATCAGTGCAGAAGGTTCAGCTTTGTAGGACTGTGGTTTGGCTCACGTCCTGAAACCGGCTTGCAAACAGAGATGTTGAGAAAGGGGAACAAACACGATTTTGGGAAGGAAGTGTGTTGACGGTTGTCAGTGCATTCATGCTGAGTCAAAGTCAAAGTTTATTTGTCACTTACATGGTTACTGGGTATACCATATAGCGAAATGTGTTCCGAATCGACAGGAGACTGTGCGTGCTTACATTTAAAGGAAATTTAAGTCAAACAGAAACTAGATAAGTAAATAAATGAAACAGTAAATAAAATAAATAAAATTTAATAAAATTAAATAATAAGCAGACATTAACAGTGACAGGAAGGAGGGGGGAGCAGTTAGAGGATATTGTAAACTGTGGTTTTGAGGATTGTGATAGGTTCAAAAGCCTTATGGCCTGTGGATAGAAGTTCTGTGATAAAACAGCAGGACAAAGGATCTCAAATGGAGTGTTTTTACAAATAAAATGCTTTACATTTACATTTTGCATATTTGTGGGTTCTGTGAAAAGCATTTTGGTATATGAGTGAGAATAGAGACACACACACACACACACACACACACACACACACACACACACACACAGCCTGACAAGAGCATTTGCTCCTTCACCTCGGGCCAATTGGTGGTGCTGCTCACAAGGGATCTAAAACCATTGCCTGTAGGTTCTCAGGTTTGTCCCCCAGTGCGATGGAATGTGTCCCTGTGTCCCTCAGAGTTGCTAACTCACTCCCAGTATTCCAAAAGGTCTCAAACCCATCTCTCCTAGAGCTATTTCCCTCCTGACCCCTTGACAGCCAAATAAGAGTCCAACGCCATCTGCTGCGATTATCTGTGTATTTGCCGCTTGAAAGTCACTCCTATAGGCAGCTGCTTGAGGGATGTGAACCAATAACATGATGGTGTCAGAAACACAAGCTTTGCTCTTATCATCCTGTGTCTGAAGCCGTTGATGCACTTTGTTTACTCTCAGATGTCAGCAGCTGGAATTGGCAGTTCATGACTGAGAAATCTAAATTGTAATACACAAAAGTGTGAAAGCGAAAAAACGAAAGGTTAAAAAACTGGTTTGCCCTGTATATTTTATTCATTGTTTTTCCATTTACGTTATTTTTTGATGCATTTTTTCCAGTTTAATTTTTGTTTTTCAGTTAGTGCCATATTTTTCACGACACTCCTCATCCTCCTTAACTTTGGGGAGATGCACTTGATAAATATGTAATGTCAGCAGATGTATGTAAAATAATAATGCATATAAGTGTAAAAGCCACTTTGACAAAATTGAAACAAAAGTACAGTGAAAAACAGAATGTGGTACTTTTTATATCCTTACAGCCTCCTTTTCTCTGTGCAGAACTCTGTGTGTGTGTGTGTGTGTGTGTGTGTGTGTGTGTGTGTGTGTGTGTGTGTTTCAGTAGAAAGGAAGTGATGCTGTTTAAGTGCTGAACTGCAGTCAAAGTTGCTCAGCGACACAATGGGAGCTGCTTCACTCAGTTTGCTTCTGGGTGAGTAATGGGTATTGGGTGTGTGTGTGTGTGTGTGTGTGTGTGTGTGTGTGTGTGTATATACTCAGTCACCTGCTGCTCAAATGTTATAACTTAGTGTTGAGCTGCCGCTGTGCCTCAGTGTGTGTTGTGTGTTTTTCAGTGCTGAGTGCAGCCGTGTACCCTGCGCTCTCTGATGGTAAGAAACCTGCGTGTTTATAACTCCGCTCAATTCTACCGCTCTGTCTCTTTATCTCTCAGTGATACACTAAGCTGTCCCATAAGAAAGAATATTATTATCATACACTTCACCACCACTTCACAACACTGTGTCTGTGGACAGTTTTTTTCAATTGCTAAGAGACATTCTGCAATACTGAAGTCACAATCTCAAAACTCTTCACACAGTCTGCAACACCACCATTACATAAAATATAACATGGATCTTCATTACAGTAAAGGGTTGTATGTAAAGTAACTGATGTTGTGTCACAAACATTGTAGTAGAAAACAGAACACTTTTTAACTCTAAAAATGTGCAGAAATGAACAAACCATGCAGCAGGATATGTCAATGATCTTTATGGCTGAATGTGGTCTACTGTATTCAAGGGCATTCAAAGGTTTATTTGTCATGGGTGAACAGCATAGCAGTGTAGTCACCATGAAAAGTTTTGTTTCCGGGCATCCTCAGCAGTACAAATATGGACAGAAAACATGCAAGGTACAACAAGCAAGGCACAGGATAGTCGGGAAAGGAAAACAAATAAATAATAATAAATAAGAGAGTAAACATAACGGTTAACAAACAGGAATAGGTATGTGGGGGGGGATCTGTCTGTCGTAGGTGATAAAAGCGTTTGTGAATATAGCAGCATGGTATAGAGTTAGTGACAGTAGGATAACAAATGGGTAAAATGTAAGAGGAGCCTGGAAGACGGCAGCCATCGTGTTGGCGCCATCTTGGATTATACGAGATCTTGGTGAAAAACTAATGCAACTTTGGACGGAAATAAATGTTGCGACATTTCATAAACTCATCGAAACAATGCCACGGAAAATCAAAGCTAAAGGCTTAAATAAAATAAAACAAAACCGGAGCATGCGAACCACAGAGAATGAGTCCAACGGAGTCACTGCCTGGTCCGGCATTTATTTGTCCGGTAGTTACAAAATATTCATTTGTAATAAAAAAATGAAGAAAAACTCAACACAAAAATGCAGCAGTCCAGTAAATTCTATAGAAACAAAACATACTGTGCAGATATATATACACCCATACATAGTACGTCATACTATAATGCTATCATCCATCCTCTCCTCTGGTTTCGGCCATAAGTTCTCATCAACCTCACATCTGATGTCCTCTCTAGCAATACATGTAGGGTAGTATTTTTTGCCATGCCTGATCCATCCTTGAAATTGCTCTAGCATCCAGTAAGGACATGTACTCATGTGGGCAGTGGTCATAAACCTTCCACCTCCATGCAGAAAAGAATTCCTCAGTGGGATTCAGGAAGGAGGAGTATGGTGGCAGAAACAATGCAGTGGAGTAGTTTAATGCCATGCATTTGTGCTCACCCGCTCTCTCGCATCCTCTGGTATCCTGTAGAGTTCGAGGAACAAAATGAGGCGCTCTGTGTTGTATGGGCCAATGACTGCTTTGTGAGACACAACACCATCATGGCATATTGCCGCACACATTGTGATGTCGGCCCCTCTCCGTTCTGGAACTTGCACAGTTGCCCTTTGCCCTACAATATTCCGTCCTCGCTGCCGTTGTTTACCAGGTTGCAGCCAGTTTCATCTACAAAGATGAACACACGGGCTGTTTGCATAGCCTCCAATGCCATGACCCTCTAACAGTAAAAACACAAGGTACCATATTGTAAGGATTACAGTAGCATACTGTAACGGCACAGCCGTACATGTGAATAGTTGTCTGGGTGTTAATTGTTTATAGTCCTGGTTGTCTGTTTGTTGTGTGTGCGTTGCCACTGGGGTGTATCCTGGGAGATGGTACAGGAGCATGCACCATGGGCAGAGACTCTGGGACGGGAGATTTTGGTGCGCAGAGCAGGTGTGAGAGTGAAGGAGAGTGGTCATTTCTTGATGTTGTTAGTGGGTTTTTGGAGAGTTTTGCTGCACAATGGAAGACAAAATAAAAGGACAGTTCCCTGAACTCATGACTCCCGAGCCTTTTTGTGATGGCGCCTCTGACCGGCGCTACATTGGTGTCAGAAGCGGGACGGAGCGGAGATTCAGCACACCGAAGCAAACAAGTCGCCGCCAGAAGAAAATACTGGTGGAAAAATACAGCGCTCTCCAACAGCAGACAGAAGAGTTCATCGCTTCACTCCAGCGGCTTTGGGAGGCTTCGCCACGGGATGCACCACGGAGTGTAGTGATGCCTGCAGACCCCCAGCCTGCGGCATCGAGGACCCGGGAAATTTTGGAGCTCCCGTCAAATTCGCCGCCTCAGCCGGCAGTGCACCTGCCCCACTACTCTGGCGCTGAGCTGTGGGAGACGTACGAACGCCAACTTCGCCTTGCAGTGCGCCACAACGGATGGAGTGAATCGACAACAGCGACACAGCTGGGGCTTGCGCTGGAAGGAAAGGCGCTGACCGCTCTGCTGGATGTCCCTCCAGAGCAGGACGATGACCTGTCTGCGCTGATAGCTGCCCTGAAGTGCCGTTTTGAGCGTTGTGAAGCACCAGACCACTACTGCGGACAGCTCGAGAATAGGCGGCGTGGAAAAGGGGAGCACCTCGGTGCGCTGGCCGCGGACATCCAGTTGCTGACACGCTGCGCCTATCCTGACTTTCAAAATTCCATCCAGGGTGAGCTGGGGAGATGAGTGACAGCTTTGGGGAGCATGGCGGAGCCAAAGCGACATTGTCGAGCTGCTGAGATGAGTGACAGTGATGAACCTAGGGAAAGGGATGAGGCAGTCACCTGCCAGGTGGAAGCACCACCCCAACGACGGCGCACACCTATCATCTTCCATCGCTGCAGAAAATGTGGTCACCGGGCATGCAACTGCATGGCACCGGCCCCAATCCCGAGGCAGGGAAACGACGCCGGGGTGATGCCATGAGGGGGGCTTCATCCTGCACTGACACGCCCTCTCGCTCTGTACTTACTTTCCCATTGGGTCGCCTGGGGACCCTGCACAGCCCCCGCCTGCTTTGTCAAGTAGAAGACGTATAGTATGAAGCGCTCCTTGATACCGGATCCACTATCTCCATCGTCAGAGTGGGGGTGTTGCCAGACACCAACCAGCCCCTCGCTGAGGGTTGGACAGGAACGCGAGCGCGGTTGCGCTCGGTCACCGGGGAGACTGTGTGCATATGGGGAAGACGGCGCCTAAATTTTGTGGTGGGCAAACAGCACTTTGAGCACGAGTTCTGGCTGGCACAGATCCAGGACCCCTGTATCATTGGGATGGACCTTCTAATGGAGATGGGGGCAGTACTTGACCTGAGCAAGGGCAACCTTCACCTGGGGGGGAGACCATTCCTCTCACTCCACCCGTGGAACAGCAGGAGACAGGTCGAGTGTGCAACATGCAAAGGGGTAGGGCTCCAGCCAGCCAAAGTATCACACCGGAGAAGGGAGATGACCCATTCAAGCAGGGCAACGTGAGTACTGTGCGTGATTGTAGCCCCTCTGCTGTGACGTGGGAGGCGGTGCATGCACTCTGGCAGCGCAGTGCGGCCCAGCTGGAGGAGCAGGACCGGGAAGAGCTCTGGGGACTGTTGGAAACATTCCAAGACATCTTTGCGGCTCGGGATGAGGACTGCACCCGAACTGATCTGGTGCAGCACCAAATAGACACCGGGAATGCAGCGCCCATCAGACTGCGACCGCATCGCATGGCTCTCGCCAAGCAGCAGATTGCAAAGGAGAAAAAAAAGGAGATGGCTGCTGCCGGAGTGATCGAGCCCTCCAGCAGTCCCTGGTCAGCACCAGCGGTCCTGGTCCGAAAGAAGGATGGTAATTGGCGGTTCTGTGTTGACCATCGCTGTCTGAACACTGTTACCAAGCAGGACTCATACCCACTGCCACGTATTGATGATGCCTTGGACAGCGTTGCCGGTTCATGCTGGTTCAGCTCGCTGGACCTAAGGAGTTGGTACTGGCAGGTTGCCCTGGCCCAAGAGGCGCGCAAGATGTCCGCATTCATCTTGGGACAGGGTTTATGGCACTTTAGAGTCATGCCTTTCGGCCTGTGTAATGCCCCCGCCACCTTTGAGCGCCTCATGGAGTGAGTGCTAGCTGATGTGCCCCGGAGCCGATGCATCGTCTACTTGGATGATCTCTTGGTCCACGCTCCCACGTTCCAGTCTGCTCTTGAAAACCTGTGGGAGGTGTTTGTCGCGATTCGCAAAGTCGGTCTGAAGCTCCACCCAGCAAAGTGCAACCTCCTTCAGCGGCAGGTGAAGTTCTTGGGCTACGTGGTTGACGTGAGTGGGATCTCGACTGACCCGGACAAGGTTGAGTTGGTCCGGCTCTGGCCCACACCGCGGAATGTGTCGGAGCTGCAGAGCTTCCTCGGGCTGGCGTTTTATTATCGCTGATTTGTGCGTGGCTTTGCGGACATTGCGGCGCCCTTGCACCGCCTTACTGTAAAGGGGGCGCCATTTGAGTGGACCACTGAGTGTACGGCAGCTTTCCAGCAGCTGAGGGAGAGGCTGACGATGGCTCCTGTCCTAGCACTTCCGACCCCGGGAAAGCCCTTCGTACTGGACACAGACGACAGCGACTGGGGAATTGGTGCAGTGTTATCACAGGCAGGAGATGAGGGGGAGCAGGTGATCGCATACTACAGCAGGAGACTGAATCGTGCAGAAAGGAACTACTGTGTCACCCGGCGTGAACTCCTTGCAGTAGTGGCAGGGCTCAAGCACTTTCGCCCCTACCTTTATGGCACCAGGTTTCTCCTCCGGACGGACCATGCGTCACTCACGTGGCTTCTCAACTTTAGAGAACCAGTGGGGCAAACAGCACGGTGGATCGAAGCACTACAGGGGTACGACTTCGACATCCAACATCGCCCAGGGCGACTACATACCAATGTATACGCGCTGTCTCGTCGCCCCTGCAGCACAGGCTCTTGCAGGCACTGTGAGCGGCTGGAGGAGCAAGTGGAGGAGACAGCAGACACGTGTGTGGCTGCAGTAATAGGCGGAGCAGAGGAGGCACCGGATGGCGAAGCAGACCGGTTCCGAAAAGCTCAAGAAGACGACCCGGAGCTGGCTATGGTGAGTGGATTTCTGCGCTCCGGACACCGCCCCCCATGGACAGCCGTCACGCCTCATGGGCCCACGGTAAAGTCCTACTGCTCTCAGTGGGACAGCCTGGCATTGCGACAGGGATTGCTGTACCGCAGGTGGGAAGGACCCGTGCGCGGGCAAGTCCAGTGGCAGCTCCTAGTTCCCCATAGCTTGCGAGGGGAGGTGTTGCAGCGGGTGCATGGCTCTGTGGGCTCTGGGCACTTTGGAGTGGCGAAGACACTGCACCGACTGCGTCAGCGGTTCCACTGGGCTGGTTGTCGCCAGGATGTGGAGCTGCTTGTGCACTCCTGTGATGTCTGTACGGCAAGAAAGGGCCCCCACAACCACTCACGTGCTCCCCTGCAGAGGCTTCAGTCTGGCGCTCTGATGGAGCGCGTTAGTGTTGATATCCTGGGCCCGTTTCCCCGCACCGACCGCGGTAAACGCTATGTGCTGGTGGCTATGGATTATTTCACCAAGTGGCCGGAGGCGTACGCTGTGCCGGACCAGAGTGCTGTCACCACGGCAGAGTGTTTAGTGGAAGAAATGTTTTGTCGCTTTGGGGCACCGGAGGAATTGCACAGCGACCAGGGCAAGAACTTCGAGGCGCAGGTGATGAAGGATGTGTGCGATCGTCTGGGGGTACGGAAGACCCGTACCACGCCCCTGCATCCACAGAGTGATGGGCTAGTGGAGTGGTTCAACAGGACACTGACTGTGCAGCTGTCCATCCTCACCTCCAAGCATCAACGCGACTGGGACCGACATCTACCCCTTGTCCTGTGGGCATGCCGCTCTGCAGTCCAGGAGTCCACCGGCTGCACCCCTGCCTTGCTCATGTTTGGACGTGAACTGCGTACCCCAGTGGAGTTGGCTTTTGGCAGCCCACCAGAGCCTGAGATGTGTGGTGATGCGAGTTTGGGGTACCTGCTCCAGTTGCGTCAATGACTGGAGTCTGTGCACACATTTGCTAGGCGCAATTTGATGGAGGCAGGGGGCCGGCAGAAGAGGGCGTATGACATGCAATGTCGGGGTCAACCGCTGAACCCGGGGGACCGGGTTTGGATGTACAATCCCCGACGAAAGCATGGACTTTGCCCTAAGCTTGCTGACAGCTGGGTTGGGCCCTGTATGTTCTGGACAGACTCTCAGATGTGGTGTACAGAGTGCAACCGGGGCACGGGCGACATTCTGTGGTTCTGCATAGGGACTGTCTAGCACCGTATCGCCCGAAGGAGTCTATATGCTGCCCCCCTGATGAGCCCACGTCTGCCCCCGTGGTGGCACCCCCCAGCGGCAGACCGAGGAGGGACCGCAGACCACCTCCACATCTCCAGGATTTCGTTCTGGGGACTCCGTGAGTTGCCGGGGCAGTCGACTCTTAGAGGGGGGGCAATGTAACGGCACAGCCGTACATGTAAATAGTTGTCTGGGTGTTAATTGTTTACAGTCCTGGTTGTCTGTTTGTTGTATGTGCGTTGCCACCGGGGTGTATCCTGGGAGATGGTACAGGAGCATGCACCATGGGCAGAGACTCTGGGACGGGAGATTTTGGTGCGCAGAGCAGGTGTGAGAGTGAAGGAGAGTGGTCGTTTCTTGATGTTGTTAGTGGGTTTTTGGAGAGTTTTGCTGCAAGATGGAAGACGAAATAAAAGAACAGTTCCCTGAACTCCTGACTCCCGAGCCTTTTTGTGATGGTGCCTCTGACCGGCGCTACAATACATTACTGTATACATGGCTCTATATGGTATGACCATTTTGGTATATTGGAATTCAAACATTTGTACAGAACCTGTAAGGAAGACAGGCTTATTCAGAGCTGCGGACTGTCGATCGGTTAGAGGCACAATCCCTCTGGAGCAACTCTGGCGTACAAGAGTCTTGTTCAAAGGCAGGGTAGTTGGGCTTGGACTGCTTTATTCATAGTGGTTTACCTTCAAAGCCACAACCACTAAAGAACAAAATGCAGAAAAAATGTATTTTATATTATGTGGTGTTAACAATATATTTTAGAAGGGTCTTGATAGTGATTTAGCAAATTGTTGTCATTCAGTTTTGAATGTCTTTTTAACAGTTTTGGTAACAGTATGTAAGCATGTGCAAAATGGCCTCTAAAAAGGTAATTTTGTTATGGTGGTGGATTTTGAATCCGTGAATTTTGAGGCATTTGGTCACCGACTGCATTTTGTATGAAAGCAATGAGAAGCGATCCACAGTTTAGCCCACATAAACTGACGTTGTGGCAACTCTATGAAGAGTTTTGAGACTCTGACTTCAGTATTGCAGAATGTCTGTTAGCAATTGAAAAAAACTGTACTTTTTAGATATGTATTTGTTTTATTTGGTTGTTCATTTCTTTCTACTGCAGAACTTCCCTTTGATTTTGGAACACCTTCTGGTCTGGTTTTACTGTTAGTCACTTCCTTCTTCCATGCTGCCAAAGGGAGGCAGTGCTTTTGAATCGACAGGGAAAGTGCTCACCTTTGGAAACTATAGGACAATGGTTATTTTATTTTCGCTTGTACTATCTTAACACTATTTCTGTTTGATATAAATTCATTGTGTTTCCAGTCTAAAATCAGTGCCCTCTTGTACTGTGTATTGAAAAGAAAAATGTCTGTGTTCAGTTTGTAAGCACGGTCATGACAAGGTGTAGCTTTAGTAGGAGAGCGGCATAAGGTGTAGCATGAAAGCTTTGTGGTAGAGGGCAGTTCTGTCATCCCTTGTATGTGAAATTGTAAATATAATAAATAACCGCACAACTGTGCTGCACCATGAATGCTGGTACCTGTACTATCTGCTTGTATCTGCAACTTCCATCCAAAAGCGTGAAGACCCTACATTTCTGTCTCAGTCAGAACTACCTAGATCCAAGAACAGTGGTGTAACACTCTCTCTGTATGGTTTGTGATATGAGGTGAAGCTCTGTGTGCTGTTGACCATCAGATGTCCACATGACTTCTGAGCGCCAGAGACCCTTTTTCCTGTCCACTTCACCCTGTCCTCCCTGCTCTATTCCCCAGACGCATCCACAGGTCCAGCCTCACCTCTTTGGACCAGGTTCTCTCTGCTGCTGTTTTTCCCAGCAGTGACTTTTTACACATAAATGTGATGTTTTATGTGCTGAATTAAACTGTGTTTTGCTGTGTTTGTACAGAGAGAACAACTGCTCTCTCAACCTGGCAGCCTAACTGGACCGAAGGTGAGCTGTGGTCTTTCACACACATCAAGCTGTACTGTGGTTGGTGTGTCTAATGGTGTAAAATTACCCCACTTTTACTCTGCTAAGAGAACAGCTGCTGTCGGTCTCTCCCTGCAGAGCTGTTCTCCCCTCCATTCTTAAGTGTGGACCCTCCAGGGCAGCTGTGGGAGGGGAACACTGTGACTCTGAGTTGTGGGACCCAGGTGATTCCACAGAGAGCTGATGTTCAGCTGCAGTTCACCTTCATGAGAGACTCTGAGCCCCTGAGAGAAGGAGACTTTACAGGCCATCAGGTCACTTTTCGTGTGGAGAAACAACACTCTGGGAGTTACAGTTGTAAGGCTCAAGGCGGGGCAGTGAGCAAATGGAGTGGAGCTGTGGAGATGAACGTCTCAGGTGAGTCTAACTGGGACTCAGGAATCACAGCATACTTTTATATACTGTAATGCTATTAAACTGGAGGTAAAAACATAGTATTATTACCAAGTGTGATTCTCTGCAGAAAAATGTATTTAACTGCTGTGATTCCTTGTTACTTTGATACTTTTGTAACAGGCAAAGTAAATGTTAAGCTTATTATTTGAGGGAATGTAACTGAAAGTACTTTATTTCCCATGATGCTCAGTGTTGAGACACATTACTGACCCCTGCGGAGGTTAACACTCCTTCACTGCTCTGTGTTTTTCACACTGTTTCAGTGTACATCGCAGAGCTGCAGTTTATTTCACTTTTTATTATGGTTTAGTAACCAGGGTTTTTTATTATATGTTTGTATTTAATTGCCCACCCCTGTGGCTCTTGGGTTTCATGACCTTCGTGTGTGTGTGTGTGTGTGTGTGTGTGTGTGTGTGTGTGTGTGTGTTAGTACATTTGGGGTCTGAATGGATTTTGGCTGTGATCCACTGAATCACAAAGTGGGCAAAACAGTTATGCAGTTTGTGCACAAAATTTGAGTCAGATGTTTGTTATTGTGGGGAAATGTTTGCAAATGGAAATGGCGGCACAAAATGAAATTTTGTTGTGGTGAATATTTGTATACGGAGTTTTTATAACCCGAGGGTTGACTGTCCGTAGCAAAATGTGAGTTCTGTCCTAAATGAATATTTGGCCCATTTGTGGGTCTTCAGATTTGCTGATCCTTTTTAATGTGTTGTGTTTTTGTACAGAGAGACCAACTGCTGTCCTAACCCAGCAGCCTAACTGGACCTCGATGTTCAGTGGAGAGATGGTCACCTTCAGCTGTGAGGTTCAGGGTGGACTCACCGGCTGGACGTACAGCTTTTATAAAGATAAAGATAATCGGGCCATTTCAGGGGTCAGCAGAAACACATTGACCATCACTCCAGTTGAGGTGTCCCACAGTGGTGAATACACCTGTATAGGTGAGCGGAGTAGTGACTCACAGCAGTCCAAGAGCAGCTCTGCTGTCACCCTCACAGTTTCAGGTGAGTTGTGTCTCCACTATAAGATATTCTCCACCTCCAATATTTCACTTCTGTGGAGACACCTGAGCTCCTCTATCATTCAGATCATCCTTAAAACACTGATCCTATACAAAAAAGTCTAATTCATGTCGTATCAGAGCTTCATTCCAAGAGCTGTTGAGTGTAAATAACTGAGCAGTTTGTGTGTAAATGAGGTGGCGCCAGAGTTGTGAAGCAGAGAGAGGGCTGTGAATCCTGAGTTTGTCATCTCCTCTCTTCCAGAAAAGCCCCGGCCCTTTCTCACTGTCACTCCAAAAGGGGGAATATATGAAGGGGACTCAGTGACACTGAGGTGTGGGGTTGAAGGGTCCTCTGCAGGATGGAAATACCTGTGGTACAAACTGGTTCAGAATGGTCGTGATCACTATGGATGGTACAACAGACGTTATTACTATTTAGATCCTCTTCCTGACAGAGAGGGAGGAGCTGATGGTTCCTACACACTCAGCTCTGCTGCTCTCACACACGCAGGGGAATACGTGTGTAGAGCAGTGAGAGGAACAGCCGACTATTACACAGAGTACAGTGAGCCTCGCACTCTGCAGGTGAAAGGTGAGCTGTGGTCCTTCACACACATCAAGCTGTACTGTGGTTGGTGTGTCTAATGGTGTAAAATTACCCCACTTTTACTCTGCTAAGAGGACAGCTGGTGTCGGTCTCCCCCTGCACAGCTGTCATCTACCCCGAATAACAACTCCCAAAACCTCAAAAGTAGACTTTATTTGTGCAATAGTCAACATCATTTTTCTGTATCTCAGAACAAATTCAAGTAGATTCTGTGCAGTTGTCCTAAATATGAAGTTTTCATGTAGTGGCCCCCAAGTGACAAGTGAGATTGTGGGAATTGTGCAGTTTTTACAGAGCAGCCCCCCAAACACTCTGAACACCATCAGGGCCAATATCTTTCCTGTAATCCCCCTGAGTATTTGTAAAACAAAGGTTGACTGTCCGTAGCAAAATGTGAGTTCTGTCCTAAATGAATATTTGGCCCATTTGTGGGTCTTCAGATTTGCTGATCCTTTTTAATGTGTTGTGTTTTTGTACAGAGAGACCAACTGCTGTCCTCACCCAGCAGCCTAACTGGACCCGAGTGTTCAGTGGAGAGACGGTGACCTTCAGCTGTGAGGTTCAGGGTGGACTGACCGGCTGGACGTACAGCTTTTATAAAGATAATCAGTTCATTCAACAGGTTAACAGTAGCACATGGACCATCAATCCAGTTGAGGTGTCCCACAGTGGTAACTACACCTGTACAGGTGGGCGGAACCAGAACCGGCAGCACTCCAAGTACAGTTCTGCTATCACACTCATTGTGTCAGGTGAGTTGTGTCTCCACTGTAAGATCTTCTCCACCTCCAATATTTCACTTCTGTGGAGACACCTGAGCTCCTCCATCATTCAGATCATCCTTAAAACATTGATCCTATACAAAAAAGTCTAATTCATGCCGTATCAGAGCTTCATTCCAAGTGCTGTTGAATGCAAAATTCAACTGAGCAGTTTGTGTGTAGAGCAGTGAGAGGAACAGCCGACTGTTACACACAGTACAGTGAGCCTCAGACTCTGCAGGTGAAAGGTGAGCTGTGGTCCTTCACACACATCAAGCTGTACTGTGGTTGGTGTGTCTAATGGTGTAAAATTACCCCACTTTTACTCTGCTAAGAGGACAGCTGTTGTCGGTCTCTCCCTGCAGAACTGTTCCCCCCTCCAAGCTTAAAGGTGGACCCTCCAGAGCAGCTGTGGGAGGGGGACACTGTGACTCTGAGTTGTGGGACCCGGGTGACCCCACAGAGAGCTGGTGTTCAGCTGCAGTTCACCTTCATGAGAAACTCTCAGCCCCTGACAGAAGGAGACTTTACAGGCCATCAGGTCACTTTTCGTGTGGAGAAACAACACTCTGGGAGATACAGCTGTGAGGCTCGATGGGGGGCAGTGAGGAAATGGAGTGGAGCTGTGGAGATGAACGTCTCAGGTGAGTCTAACTGGGACTCGGTACTCAGGAATCACAGCATACTTTTATATACTGTAATGCTATTAA
>CM030900.1:156611-221346 GCA_018136845.1 Heterotis niloticus
GTGTTTCCACAAAAGCGAGATGTTAGAAAATCAGAAGGTCTTAAAGTAGAGATGCGACTCACCTGACACTGTGAGGGTGACAGCAGAACTTCTCTTGAACTGGTCTGGGTCACTACTCCGCCTACATGTACAGGTGTATTCACCACTGTGGGACACCTCAGCTGGACTGATGGTCCATGTGTTACCGCTGACCTGTGGAATGACCCGATTATCTTTATAAAAGCTGTACATCCAGCCGGTGAGTCCACCCTGAACCTCACAGCTGAAGGTCACCGTCTCTCCACTGAATATCGGGGTCCAGTTAGGCTGCCGGGTTAGGACAGCAGTTGGTCTCGCTGTACAAAAACACAACACATTAAAAAGGATCAGCAAATCTGAAGACCCACAAATGGGCCAAATATTCATTTAGGACAGAACTCACATTTTGCTACGGACAGTCAACCTTTGTTTTACAAATACTCAGGGGGATTACAGGAAAGATTTTGGCCCTGATGGTGTTCAGTGTGTTTGGGGGGCTGCTCTGTAAAAACTGCACAATTACAGCAATCTCACTTCTCACTTGGGGGCCACTACATGAAAACTTCATATTTAGGACAACTGCACAGAATCTACTTGAATTTGTTCTGAGATACAAAAAAATGATGTTGACTATTGTACAAATAAAGTCTACTTTTGAGGTTTTGGGAGTTGTTATTCGGGGTAGATGACAGCTCTGCGGGGGGAGACCGACAGCAGCTGTCCTCTTAGCAGAGTAAAAGTGGGGTAATTTTACACCATTAGTCACACCAACCACAGTACAGCTTGATGTGTGTGAAGGACCAAAGCTCACCTTCGACCTGCAGAGTGCAAGGGTTACTGTAGTCTGTGTAATAGCTGACTGTTCCTCTCACTGCTCTACACACAAACTGCTCAGTTGAATTTTGCATTCAACAGCACTTGGAATGAAGCTCTGATACGGCATGAATTAGACTTTTTTGTATAGGATCAATGTTTTAAGGATGATCTGAATGATGGAGGAGCTCAGGTGTCTCCACACAAGTGAAATATTGGAGGTGGAGAAGATCTTACAGTGGAGATGCAACTCACCTGACACTGTGAGAGTGACAGCAGAGCTGCTCTTGGACTGCTGTGAGTCACTACTCTGCCAACCTGTACAGGTGTATTCACCACTGTGGGACACCTCAGCTGGACTGAGGGTCAATGTGTTACTGCTGACCCCTGAAATGACCCGATTATCTTGATAAAAGCTGTACGTCCAGCCGGTGAATCCACCCTGAACCTCACAACTGAAGGTCACCGTCTCTCCACTGAATATCGGGGTCCACTTCGGCTGCCGGGTTAGGACAGCAGTTGGTCTCGCTGTACAAAAACACAACACATTAAAAAGGATCAGCAAATCTGAAGACCCACAAATGAGCCAAATATTCATTTAGGACAGAACTCACATTTTGCTACGGACAGTCAACCTTTGTTTTACAAATACTCAGGGGGATTACAGGAAAGATTTTGGCCCTGATGGTGTTCAGTGTGTTTGGGGGGCTGCTCTGTAAAAACTGCGCAATTCCCACAATCTCACTTGTCACTTGGGGGCCACTACATGAAAACTTCATATTTAGGACAACTGCACAGAATCTACTTGAATTTGTTCTGAGATACAAAAAAAATGATGTTGACTATTGTACAAATAAAGTCTACTTTAGAGGTTTTGGGACTTGTTATTCGGGGTAGATGACAGCTCTGCAGGGGGAGACCGACACCAGCTGTCCTCTTAGCAGAGTAAAAGTGGGGTAATTTTACACCATTAGACACACCAACCGCAGTACAGCTTGATGTGTGTGAAGGAGCACAGCTCACCTTTCACCTGCAGAGTGCAAGGGTTACTGTAGTGTGTGTAATAGCTGGCTGTTCCTCTCACTGTTCTACACACAAACTGCTCAGTTGAATTTTACATTCAACAGCACTTGGAATGAAGCTCTGATACGACATGAATTAGACATTTTTGTATAGGATCAGTGTTTTAAGGATGATCTGAATGATGGAGGAGATCAGGTGTCTCCACAGAAGTGAAATACTGGGGGTAAAGAAGATCTTACAGTGGAGACGTAACTCACCTGACACTGCGAGGGTGACAACAGAGCTGTTCTTGGACTGCTGTGGGTCAGTACTCTGCCTAGGTGAGGCTGGACCGGCAGATGTGTCTGGGAAATAGAGCAGGGAGGACAGGGTGAAGTGGGCAGGAAAAAGGGTCTCTAGCGGTCAGAAGTCATGTGGACCAAAGAGGCTGGAGATGAGTGACATCTCATGGTCAATAGCACACAGAGCTTCACCTCATATCACAAACCATACAGAGAGAGTGTTACACCACTGTTCTTGGATCTAGGTAGTGCTGACTGTGACAGAAAGTGTAGGCTCTTCACGCTTTTGGATGGAAGTTGCAGATACAAGCAGATAGTACAAGTACCAGCATTCATGGTGCAGCACAGTTGTGCGGTTATTTATTATATTTACAATTTCACGTACAAGGGATGATAGAACTGCCCTCCAGCACAAAGCTTTCATGCTACACCTTATGCCGCTCTCCTACTAAAGCTACACCTTGTCACGGCCGTGCTTACAAACTGAACACAGACATTTTTCTTTTCAATACACGAGGGCACTGATTTTAGACTGGAAACACAATGAATTTATATCAAACAGAAATAGTGTTAAGATAGTACAAGCTAAAATAAAATAACCGTTGTCCTATAGTTTCCAAAGGTGAGCACTTTCCCTGTCGATTCAAAAGCACTGCTTCCCTTTGGCAGCATGGAAGAAGGAAGTGACTAACAGTAAAACCAGGCCAGAATGTGTTCCAAAATCAAAGGGAATTTCTGCAGAAGAAACAAATGAACAACCAAATAAAACAAATACATATCTAAAAAGTACAGTTTTTTTCAATTGCTAACAGACATTCTGCAATACTGAAGTCACAGTCTCAAAACTCTTCATAGAGTTGCCACAACGTCAGTTTATGTGGGCTAAACTGTGGATCGCTTCTCATTGCTTTCATACAAAATGCAGTCGGTGACCAAATGCCTCAAAATTCACGGATTCAAAATCCACCACCATAACAAATTTACCTTTTCAGAGGCCATTTTGCACATGCTTACATACTGTTACCAAAACTGTTAAAAAGACATTCAAAACTGAATGACAACAATTTGCTAAATCACTATCAAGACCCTTCTAAAATATATTGTTAAAACCACATAATATAAAATACATTTGTTTCTACTGCAGTACACTTCATATATTTCCCCTTTTGGAGTGACAGTGAGAAAGGGCCAGGGCTTTTCTGGAAGAGAGGAGATGACAAACTCAGGAGTCACAGCCCTCTCTCTTCTTCACGACCCTGGCGCCACCACATTTACACACAAACTGCTCAGTTATTTACACTCAACAGCTCTTGGAATGAAGCTCTGATACGGCATGAATTAGACTTTTTTGTATAGGATCAATGTTTTAAGGATGATCTGAATGATGGAGGAGCTCAGGTGTCTCCGCAGAAGTGAAATACTTGGGGTATGACCACCGCCCACATGATCACATGTCCTTACTGGATGCTATGACTGCTGGAGGCCAAGAAATGACACCAGAGCAATTTCAAGGATGGATCAGGCATGGCAAAAGATACTACCGCAGATGCATTGCTAGAGAGGACGTCAGATGTGAGGCTGGTGAGAACTTGTGGCGGAAACCAGAGGAGAGGATGGATGATAGCATTACAGTATGATGTACTATGTATGGGTGTATATATGGTATACTTGGTTACTATGTACGTGACAAATAAACTCTTTTGTTTTTGCCTTTGCTGTAAAGAGGCGCCGGCTCCCGTTGACCGAGACACGATTTAAAGGAGCTTTCTTCTTGTTTACGTGCACACACCGCTTTCACAGACACACACGCACGCACCACAAGCAGCACGGCTTAAGGTCTGTGCAAAATGGCGCCGTCTACGATGGCTGCCGTCTTCCAGGCTCCTCTTACATTTTACCCATTTGTTATCCTACTGTCACGAACTCTATACCATGCTGCTATATTCACAAACGCTTTTATCACCTACGACAGACAGACAGATCCCCCCCCCCACATACCTATTCCTGTTTGTTAACCATTTTGTTTACTCTCTTATTTATTATTATTTATTTGTCTTCCTTTCCCGACTATCCTGTGCCTTGCTTATTGTACTTTGCATGTTTTGCGTCCATATTTGTACTGCTGAGGATGCCCGGAAACAAAACTTTTCATGGTGACTACACTGCTATGCTGTTCACCCATGACAAATAAACCTTTGAATACCCTTGAATACAGTAGACCACATTCAGCCATAAAGATCATTGACATATCCTGCTGCATGGTTTGTTCATTTCTGCACATTTTTAGAGTTAAAAAGTGTTCTGTTTTGTACTACAATGTTTGTGACACAACATCAGTTACTTTACATACAACCCTTTACTGTAATGAAGATCCATATTATATTTTATGTAATGGTGGTGTTGCAGACTGTGTGAAGAGTTTTGAGATTGTGACTTCAGTATTGCAGAATGTCTCTTAGCAACTGAAAAAAACTGTCCACAGACACAGTGTTGTGAAGTGGTGGTGAAGTGTATGATAATAATATTCTTTCTTATGGGACAGCTTAGTGTATCACTGAGAGATAAAGAGACAGAGCGGTAGAATTGAGCGGAGTTATAAACACGCAGGTTTCTTACCATCAGAGAGCGCAGGGTAGACGGCTGCACTCAGCACTGAAACACACACAACACACACTGAGGCACAGCGGCAGCTCAACACTAAGTTATAACATTTGAACAGCAGGTGACTGAGTATACACATATACACACACACACACACACACACACAATACACATTACTCACCCAGAAGCAAACCGAGTGAAGCAGCTCCCATTGTGTCACTGAGCAACTTTGACTGCAGCTCAGCACTTAAACAGCATCACTTCCTTTCTACTGAAATACACACACAGACACACACACACACACACACACACAGTTCTGCACAGTGAAAAGGAGGTGTACAAAAGTAGCACATTCTGACTTTCACTGTACTTTTGTTTCAATTTTGTCAAAGTGGCTTTTACATTTATATGCATTATTATTTTACATACATCTGCTGACATTACATATTTATCAAGTGTATCTCCAGTTGGCGAAAGTGGGTGAATTTAAATACTTAGGATCAACAGTCCAAAGTAATGGGGAGTGTGGAAGAGAGGTGAAGAAGAGAGTGCAGGCAGGGTGGAGTGGGTGGAGAAGAGTGTCAGGAGTGATTTGTGACAGAAGGGTTCCAGCAAGAGTGAAAGGGAAGGTCTATAAGATGGTAGTGAGACCAGTTTTGTTTTATGGGTTGGAGACAGTGGCACTGACCAAAAGACAGGAGGCAGAGCTAGAGGTGGCAGAGTTAAAGATGTTAAGATTTGCACTGGATGTGACCAGGATGGACAGGATTAGAAATGAGTATATTAGAGGGTCAGCACAGGTTAGATGGTTTTGGAGACAAAGTCAGAGAGGCGAGATTGCGTTGGTTTGGACATGTACAGAGGAGAGATTCTGGATATATCGGGAGAAGGATGCTAGGGATGGAGCTGCCAGGCAAGAGGAAGAGAGGAAGGCCTAAGAGGAGATTTATGGATGTGGTGAAGGAGGACATGCAAGTGGTGGGGGTGACGGAGAGAGATGCAGAGGACAGGAGGAAGTGGAAGTTTTTGATCCGCTGTGGCGACCCCTAACGGGAGCGGCCGAAAGAAGAAGAAGATCTCCCCAAAGTTAAGGAGGATGAGGAGTGTCGTGAAAAATATAGCACTAACTGAAAAAGAAGAATTAAACTGGAAAAAATACATCAAAAAATAAAGTAAATGGGAAAACAATGAATAAAATATCCAGGGCAAACCAGTTTTTTAACCTTTCGTTTTTTCGCTTTCACACTTTTGTGTATTACAATTTAGATTTCTCAGTCATGAACTGCCAATTCCAGCTGCTGACATCTGAGAGTAAACAAAGTGTATCAACGGCTTCAGACACAGGATGATCAGAGCAAAGCTTGTGTTTCTGACACCATCATGTTATTGGTTCACATCCCTCAAGCAGCTGCCTATAGGAGTGACTTTCAAGCGGCAAATACACAGATAATCGCAGCAGATGGCGTTGGACTCTTATTCGGCTATCAAGGGGTCAGGAGGGAAATAGCTCTAGGAGAGATGGGTTTGAGACCTTTTGGAATACTGGGAGTGAGTTAGCAACTCTGAGGGACACAGGGACACATTCCATCGCACCGGGAAACAAACCTGAGAACCTACAGGCAATGGTTTTAGATCCCTTGTGAGCAGCACCACCAATTGGCCTGAGGTGAAGGAGCAAATGCTCTAGGTTTTGTGTGTGTGTACCCCCACATCTAAGGACTGTGAGTGGACTGTCCACTGTCTTTCTGTGATAAAACAGCAGGACAAAGGATCTCTTTACTGTTTTTCTGTGTGTGAAACACTTTAAAAGAAACTAATGTGATGATTTTTGTTCACAACTGCTGGCACAGAGTAGTTTGTCAGAAAGAAGTGAAGAAGCCAGGAACTGGAGCAGCAGATGGTGACAGATATGTTCAACACAGAAAGTTTTATAAATATACTCACCTGTGTAAACTAGATCTTGTTTAGCATGGTTACTGAGAGTATGATCTGTGATGTGGATCCTGAGAGATGTGCTTCTGCTGTGAGGACCAGACAAATGGTGTGTGTGTGTCTGTGCTCAAAGAATAATTTTAACTTTCATTTTGAATAGAAAACTCATCTTCCTTTAGACATGAGGAAGAATGAGAGAACAGGAGAAATGGTGGGGAGGAAGGGGAGGACCATAAACAAGAAAAAGGCAGATTCTGCTGTCAAACCTGATAAAGACTGCAGTAGAGGAGAAGGTGGGAGTGTTTCCTACCTGAGCTCTACACTAGATACAGCTCAGCGTAGAGGGGAGCAGGTGGGGTCTGGTCTGTGGAGACACAGACTCTGTGAGCATCAGCCCCCTGATGCCATCGCTTTTACTAGAGTAACAAAACACTGTACGGTGCAGCAATGGTGGAGGACCTCCTCTTACCTTTGTTCTTTTGCTTCCTTTTCTGCTGAGCCTGAGCCTGTAAACCATCCAATTGCCTTAAAAATCCTACGTTTCCTACCTGCAGAAGTGTTGTCTTTGATCTGGGAGTAGACAGTTTCCTCCCCCCTCAGCTGGAGTTTGGCCCAGCCTGCTGGAAGGTGAGAAAGAGGTGAACACATTTGTATTTGAACTTGTGACCTCTGAGTCCAAAGGCAGCAGCTCTGTCCTGTATGCTACCTGACACGCCCATGTACAGTAGATGTATCACTTGAAGAACATCCCTGGTTCAGGTAGATCACTGAATAACACAGCTTCTGACACCTGAAATACAGGTGAGCCTCCTCTCACCTGGGGTCTTCTTTCTCACGGCCACATCAGAGTACAGCAGTTCATCCACAGTGGCTCCTTCAGGGACAGAGGGACACAGGTCAAAGGTCAGGATACAGAGGCACTGCTCAAACACACACCATTCATCTTATACCTGTTTGTGATTTAGACACATAGCAAACCAGCATTCTCACATTGCACACACACACACACACACACACACACACACACACACACACACACACACAAAGCAAAGAGCCCACTGCTGGCATTTGCATACCAGGTGCAGGTTGCAGAGAGCTGTGGTGACTCAGGGGTTTCTCCTTCTCAGCATCTTCTCCTCCCATCTCCTTCACCTCAATTTCTTCATACAAACAGACACTCTCACCTGCAGACAGAGACAGTATGAGCCGCAGGGCGAAAACTAGCTTGTGAGATTGTTTTTGCGAGTGTGTTTACCAGGTTGCTGAGTCATGTTGCTGAGCTCCATACCTCCAGTATTGGTTGATCCTCCTGGAGACACCACCTGGTTTTTCTGGTTCTGGTTCTGGTCTGCAGTTCTTGAAGAGACTCTGGAAAAGAACCATGTTTCAGACTCAGCACTCAAAAGTTTCTATGCTTCTCAGTGAAGAACAAACCAGAATCATACCTGATCTTATCACCACAGGAGGAACCTGCAACAAAAGACACACAATGAATTCTCCTTGTAGTTCACTCTTGTCTTCCTGTCTGCACATTTGTGTGAATGTGTGTTTGTATGTTGTGTCTTTCCACAGGCTGGGCCTCACCTCTGGTTCTAAGATAGAAGAACAGCAGGATGAACAAGAGGACCAATAACAGAGTGACTCCCAGTCCCACGACCATCGGCAACCAGGATGCTGAGACAGAGTGTGAGTCAGGTCTACATTCATTAATTTATTCTTTTTTAAAAGGTGCTGTCTGTGTCCAAGGTGGCTGCAAGGAAACCACTGGTTCGGGTTTACCTTCTGGAAGACAGTGATGTAGACAAATGTAGAAACTGGTTCAGTACAAAGGGATTCTAGGCCACAAACTCAGGTGTTTCCACACAAGTGAAACATTGGAGGTGCAGATGATTATACAGTGGAGATGCGACTCACCTGACACTGTGAGGGTGACAGCAGAGCTGTTTTTGGAGTGCTGTGGTTCACTGCTGCGCCCACCTGTACAGGTGTAGTTACCACTGTGGGACACCTCAGCTGGACTGAAGGTCCATGTGCTACTGTTAACCTGTTCAATGACCTGATTATCTTTATAAAAGCTGTATGTCCAGCCGATGAGTCCACCCTGAACCTCACACATGAAGGTGACCATCTCTCCACTGAACATCGGGGTCCGGTTAGGCTTCTGGGTTAGGACAGCAGTTGGTCTCTCTGTACAAACACAGCAAAACACAGTTTAACTCAGCACATAAAACACCACATTTATGGGTAAAAAGCCACCACAGTGAAAGACAGCAGCAGAAAGAACCTGGTCCAAAAAGGTGATGCTGAACCTGTGGATGTGTCTACAAAAAAGAGTAGGGACGACAGGGTGAAGTGGACACATGGCAAGACAGAGGTTCATGTGGACCACAGAGGCTGGAGATGAGTGACGATCAATGGTCAGCAGCACACAGAGCTTCAGTCTTTCCCTTTGGGCTTCATCTCACACATCACACACAGTCGGCTGCATCACATATGGTATGTTGTGTGTGTGTGTGTGTGTGTGTGAGAGAGAGAGAGAGAGAGAGAGAGAGAGAGAGAGCAAAAGAGACAAGAAGACAGAGAGGTAGAGTTGAGTGGAGTTATAGACACGCAAGTTTCTTACCATCAGAGAGCCCAGGGCAGAGAGCTGCACTCAGCACTGAAACACACACAACAGACACTGAGGTACAGTGGCAGCTCAACTCTAAGTTATAAAATTACGGCAGCAGGTGACAGAGTACGTATACACACACACACACACACACACGACACTCTTTGTTCACTGCACTTCTCCAACTACCTCAAAAAGTGACTTTGCTTGATATGTTTTTGTCCTCTTCATGTCTCCACAATGTGCTGTTGTAGATTCTTCTCAACACCTCATTCACACATACACCTCTTTCACACCCACAGCTGTCTTCCTCATAATGCCACTGCCTTATTTGTACATGGAGGGCTTTGAATCAGAAAGAAAGAAGTTTCGGACAGAGGGTATGAAAATGACATTGCTGGAAGACCACAGAGTATCTCAAAAATAGACCCTGTTGGTGTTCTAAACACTTCCATGCTTCCACAAGTATATCATCTGGGACAACAGCCTTTCCATTCTTCATTCTCTTCATAGCTGTCCTAACTTCCTCCTTACTAATACATTGCACTCCCTTCTTCATAATCCCTACATCATTCAACCTTCTCTCTCTCTCATTCTCTTCATTCATCAGCCCCTCAAAGTACTTTTTCCATCTGCTCAACACTCTCCTCACTTGTATGTTTCCATCGCTATCCTTTATCACCCTAACCTGCTGCACATCTTTCCCAGCTCGGTCCCCCTGCCTAGCCAATCGGTACAGGTCTTTTTCTCCCTCCTTAGTGTCCAACCTCTCATACAATTCACCATAAGCCTTTTCTTTAGCCTTTGCTACCTCTCTCTTCACCCTACGCCTCAACTCCTTGTACTCCTGTCTACATTCTTCATCTCTCTGTCTATCCCACTTCTTCTTCGCCAGCCTCTTCCTCTGTATACTCTCCTGTACTTCTTCATTCCACCACCAGGTTTCCTTGTCCTCCTTCCTCTGTCCAGATGTCACAACAAGCACCTTTCTAGCTATCTCCCTTATCACTTCTGCTGTGGATGCCCAGCACACTGGTAACTTTTCACTGCCACCCAATGCCTGTCTTAATTCCTCCCTGAACTCCACCTTATAGTTTTCCTTTTCCAACTTCCACCATTTGATCCTTGGTTCTGCCCTCACTCTCCTTCTCTTTTTGATCTCTAATGTCATCCTACAAACCACCATCCTATGCTGCCTAACTACGCTTTCCCCTGCCACCACTTTGCAGTCTACAATCTCCTTCAGACTGGCCCTCCTGCATAAGATATAATCCACCTGTGTGCATCTTCCTCCACTCTTGTACGTCACCCTGTGTTCTTCCCTCTTTTTAAAATACGTGTTTACCACAGCCATGTCCATCCTTTTTGCAAAATCCACAACCATCCGACCTTCTGTGTTCCTCTCCTTGACACCATACCTATCCATCACCTCTTCATCTCCTCTGTTCCCTTCACCAACATGCCCATTGAAATTTGCTGCAATCACCACTCTCTCCCTCGGGTACACTCTTCACCACTTCATCCATATCACTCCAGAATTCTTCTTTCTCATCCATCTCACACCCAACTTGCGGGGCATATGCACTTACAACATTCAGCATCACACCGTCAATTTCCAGTTTCATAACCATCACTCTGTCAGACACACTCTTCACTTCCAAAACGCTCTTGACATACTGTTCCTTCAGGATAACCCCTAACCTATTTCTCCTCCTATCCACACAATGGTAAAACAGTTTAAACCCCCCTCTGATACACCTAGCCTTACTCCCCTTCCATTTGGTCTCTTGCACACACAATAAATCAACCTTCCTTCTCTCCATCATATCAGCAAGCTCTCTCCCTTTACCAGTCATACTACCAACATTCAAAGTTCCTACCCTCACGTCCACTCTCTTAACCTTCCCCTCTTCCTTCCTCAGGACATGCCTTCCTCCTCTTTTCCTTTGGCCTCTTCTTCTGCTTCGGCCAACAGTAGCCCAATTTCCGCCAGCACCCTGTCGGCTAGCAGTACTGGTGGCGGTCGTTGTTAACCCGGGGCTCAACTGATCCGGTATGGAAATGTGTATTTTTGTCCGCATATTAGGTTTGGCAAATTTTTACGCCGGATACCCTTCCTGACGCAACCCTCTCCATTTATCCGGGCTTGGGACCGGCGCGAAGAAATACACTGGTTTGTGCATCCCTTTGTGGCTGGATTAGCATGTAAAGATCAATCTGATGAGTAAAAATGGCAGAGGAAACAGCATCAAAACTGAATGTTGTTGCCCACAGAGTCCTGTGAATAGTTTTGTGATCGGAATTTAACTGTTAAACAATGTTGCTATGAATCACAGATACAAACAAACATCAATTCACCTGTTCGCACAGCAGAGTAATGTTTACTCTATCAACTCAGGGTAAGTGTTATACAGATTCTACAGCAGGAGGTGGGATTTGAATCTAGAACCTTCAGGTGCAAGGCAGTAGCATTAATAGCATCACCACCTACTGCTCTTCAATGAACCATCACCATGGTGCTTTCAGTAGAAAGTGTAGCTCAAACGTTTGTAGACCACAAACTTTCAGCTTACCGAGGGAGGAGGTGGACTGTGAGACCCAGGTTGTTCTGAGTCCCATAGGATCCACTCAAGGCCAACTTTCTGAGTTATACAGATGGGTTGCATAACATGATTGTTTAATATTTTATTTCTTCATCATAGTTACAATCTTATGAGCATGACAAAGTGACCACAGATAGGCCACAATGACAGTTGGAGACAAGAAAATATTTGCAGTGCATCTGCTTATCAGCTCAACATAGAACATCAAAAGAGAGGTCAGCAAGCTTTTTAAATACAGTAAAAAGGATATAAAACAGTTGTCCTTCATAGACTTCCCTGCATTTTAAACATATCTGTAAACAGAGCAGAGTGTCTTGGTCCACACTCAGGTCTTCTAATAGATGCTCTGCTGGTCATGTGGTCTCTGAGGTCAGAAGTGGCACCATCTTCAGGAGCCCGTGCTGCTGCTGAAGCCAGTAGGATTCTTGGACTGCCATCTCCACAGGTCCTCACCTTTAGAGACAGGAAGTGGATGTGACGCCACAGGCTGCTGCCCTGTTAACACTTGTCAAGGGTAAAAAGTAGTCTAAACGTGGTGTAGCCCCTTTGACTGAGTTGGATTAAATGATGGAATTCTGCATTTTGAATAACAATACAGGCTCCCATTACATAATAACCATTATTTTTTCCTGAAAAAAATCTGTAAAGTAAATTCTTGCACAGAAAACTCTTGATTCCTATCTAATTTAATCCAGTATCCAATTTAAATGAGAAAAATAAAAAATGCTTTCCTAAGCCACAAAATGTTTCATGTTTTCCATCAAAAATGCACATTTCTCCCTTTTAAAAACCAAAACTATCACCCAAAATCAGAATACCAAAACTTCTCTAGAAAACTATAAGATGTTTTATCATGTGGCTCAAGACCCACATGTTTAAAATCACATGTACTGTACATAACACAGCTGTGCCCCATTGTTATATGCCCTTTTCCTTCTCATGATTTACCTTATGATCATTTTCTCTTTTTAATTTATTTTATTATGTTGTGACACTGTGGATAGTATTGAGGCCTCACAAATCCTGAACTGTAGTAGGTTCAGACACAGAGCATTTTGTGTGCCTTTAACTGCCCTGTGATGGATTGGTGTTGCATTACAGGAAAACCATTTGCAGTAAAAGAACAGTAAAATTCTGTTTTACTGCTTCAGGATTTAGGCTGACAGGTGAGGCTTTTATTTTTTACAAATTTCTTTAAAACGTTTTTTTGTTTCACACTATGATGCTCTAAGTCCATTCTCTAGTCTATTTGTTTATCAATAAAGTGCCATAATGTCTACATGATGTTACTAAGACCTGAAAAGACACAGAAAAACACACGTTGACACACAGGGCAAAGAAAAACAAGGAAAAAAAAAAAAAAAAAAAAAAAACTTACACATCTTGTCCAAGTCAAAATCAGCCTTCCAACCCAGCTCCTTCGCTGCCAGCTGCGGGTCTGCATAGCAAGAAGCGATGTCTCCACTGCGCCGCGGGGCGATACGGTATGAGATCTATGAGGAGGAAAACACCTGTCAGGCTGGAAAAGTAGAGACCCCTGAAAAAAGACCAACTGAAGCTACACAACCAAAAAAGTTACTAAGGATAAATTGTATTTTTTGGATATAGAAGAAGAAATTAAAGCTCTGTTTCTGTCACCAGCTGTTGGCAATTTACCATTACATGTATATTTGGTGGCATGAAGGAGAAAGAGTGTCAGGTCAAGAGAGCCACCTGAGCCTTACGAATGAGCCGTTCTATAAACTGAACAGTATGGACAATAAGCTAAGCAAGCTAAACACCACAGAGACTCAGCTATTTTTCACTAATGCAAAACCTGAAAAATGTTCCTCCTTTGATGAAGCGTTCAAAACAAAACTCTGAGATACTGTATAACTGATGATTTAAAATGGTTCACCTGACTTGGTCCCTCATAAAACCAGAGGTTCAATTCTCTGGGCCATAAGCACCCTCCAAGCAACAGGAGTCAATCTCACCTTTCTCCCTGAAGCCTTCTCCATCGCTTTTACCATCTGTAGCACAGAGTAGCCGGTTCCTGTACCCAGGTTGTAAACCTAGAGAGAATGAAGGCCTTACATTAGAACATGCAGTGATACAATTAAGATTGTCTTGAATGCAGCAACAGAAAGTATCTGAACCACTGCTTTCTAGCACATTACTTTAGTCTTTTAGGGCCAAAATAGAATAATGACACAAACAGGAAGGGGGAATGAGGAGTGGGCCTAGTACCTTACACCCGCAGTTCTCCTGCAGCTTCCTGAGGGCAGCAATGTGTCCCTTGGCCAGATCCACCACATGAATATAGTCTCTGACTCCTGGGGGTCAGGACAGTGGGGAGGGTGATTGAGCACATTAAATCAACACCATACAATAGGACAGAGCAGGGGGGAACCAAGGAAACCTGGAGAAATGTAGGAGATAGGCCAGCACTCACCTGTTCCGTCAGGAGTGTTGTAGTCATTCCCAAATACATTGAGATGTTCTCGTCTTCCAATGGCCACCTGAGAACAGCAATGTAAGTGACCATAAGGTGCTGAGCTCATAAATCAGTGCAAACAACCCAAAGCTGATCATGATTTAGTGATAAAAAAAACTTTTCAGTAAATTAATTCAATCAGAAACTGATCTGCGGGAGTTCAATACCTGGGCGACGTACGGCATCAAGTTATTGGGAATTCCCTGAGGGTCTTCGCCAATGTCTCCCGAAGAGTGAGCACCAATGGGGTTGAAATAACGCAGCAAAACAGCATTCCAGTCCTGCCCCCCCCCCACACACACACACACACACACACACACACACACACACACACACACACACACACACAGAGTAACTGATTACAACTCAACAGTTATGTGTTCACACTGTCCATTGAGGCTGTTCACTTTACTAGTCATCTAGAATATTAAGGAGCATTGTGAGAATTAAGGTAATTTTAATGCTCAAAAACTTTTTTCACCTAATTCTTTCTTATTTTTACTAAGTAAACTTTGAAATGAGACATTTTAAACAAGCAGGTTTTTTTTGTTTGTTTGTTTTAAGTAGTCTTCCCATAAGTGCGCAGACCCTACTGGGACCACAGCTGAACTGCACAGCATCTCCTTGAGGAGCTCGGGCTGTACCTTCTGGGCTCGGCACTGGTCTTGGATCATCTCCTCAATAAAGTACTTTGTCTTGCCATATGGGTTGGTGCAGCCACCTGCTGGGTGTCCCTCGTCAATGGGCAGGTTTTGGGGGTCCCCGTACACCGTTGCTGAACTGCTGAAGACGATATTGTGGACCTCATGAGCCTGCATCACCTGGGACACACAAACACATACATGCGCGCATGCGTACAAACACAGACAGACAGACATCAAGAACTTCACATCAAAACCCATGTACACAGAGCTGCAAAAACAGACACAGCAACATGAATAAAGAGCTAATGAGCAAAACTAAAATGCACCTTCATTATTTTCACCAAAAATACACATTCTGTTTTAAATGTGCAGTTTTGACCCTAAATATCCAGATGAGCTGAGATATGAACTGATAAAGAGCATTGACAACCTGGCCACAGACACCCACCTCTAGCAAGTTTATGGTTCCAGTCAGGTTGACCCTGTAGTAGCGCAAGGGCTGCTCCACCGACTCACCCACGGCTTTCAGACCCGCAAAGTGCATCACAGCCATAAAGGTGTGCTGGATGGACAGGTGAAAGAGCAGACAAGGGTGTGAGCAGTGAAAGGGGACCGCAATGATGTCTCGAGAGGACTACCAGCAGGAACTGTAGGAACGTGTAGCATGGAGGACAGCCTGAGCAGGCTGACAGGGAGATGGAAAACAAACCTTCTGGAAGATGCCATCCAGGCCAGCACGGTCCAGAAGGTCCAGCTGATAGAACTCAATGCTTGTGTTGAGAATTTTCTCTATCCTGCGCAGACTCTCTGGAACACCGCCCTCTCCTGACCAAGTAGTAAAACAACATCACAATGCACATCACAAATCCAGCCCCTGTTGGACCCTTGTGCAACCCCTTGCCTGTCACCCAGTCATCCTCACCTGGCACTGCGTTGCTCAAATTGTCTATGACAACAGGGCAGAATCCGGCTTCAATGAGCTCCAACACACAGTGGCTGCCCACGTAACCCCCGCCTCCTGTCACCAGTACCTTCTGGGCCATCCTTACATCCTGAGGGACAGATACCAGTCACATGGAAGGACTCTACACAGGAGCACACACAGATGCACACACATATTTAGAGGGATTCTGCATGCATGCGCGTGCACACGTAAACCCTGTAATTTGAGGTGAATCATTAAGAAACCAGGGCAAACAAAGGAGGTCTGTGTCTGCCTAGTACCACCCCCACCCTCACCCTCACTTACATACTGAAGCTGAATGTCAGAGTCTGTCTGCGGAGCTGTGTGTGTTTACCTGAAGGAGAACACTCTCTTCTTTGTCTCTTCTTTCCCAGCCCAGGAAGTGACTCTCCCACACACACACCTCCCACCACCCCAGCGTGAAAGAGCCAATTACACTTAGTTGTGAGGACAAAGGTCTTCAAGGTGTCCTGAGGAGTATGTACCTATTCATTGTGAGAGGGGCAAGGCTGCAGCCGTTAGCACCCACTTCCATAAACGGTAAGACACAGCTAGTAAAAAGCAGGAAACACGTCTCAGCGTGCGATCACCTGTCGGCACACAGCACCAAGGACCATCGAGACTCATCAACAGCCTCGATGGGCTCTGCAGTCACGGTCAACATTCAGTAAAATGACCACACTGCCACACTGATCCAATGGCAGCCCCCAGTGAATCCCCAACAGTTGTCATGCCCCCATAGTACATAGAGAGAGAGAGAGAGAAGGAACAGAGTAACTCCATCAGTGAACAGCAAGACCTAGAGATCAGTGACCAGTTTGTCAAGACACAGATTGAAGAGGTGTGGCACTCAGGTGACGTGTCTCCAGGAAGCCGGCTCGTAGTAGAATGAAAGGGATAAAGTCGTGTGTACGTGTGCAATACCAGTGAGACACGTCACCTGCGAGCCACTGACGTTCAACTCGCTTCTTGTTAAACTGGTCTGCAGCTCCTTTTGTTCAGTGATGGAATCCTTCTGTATCTGTCCTGTGTGTGAGTGGTCGTAGTGCCACACACACACACAGTGTGGTCCACGATGACCTCTGACCTCCGTCACACAAGACACCCTAAACTCACCCCAGAATACACTCAGCCACTGCTCACACCAAGAAACTTTGTACTCTCACACACATTTGCGTTCTTATAACTATTGAAATGAGCAGAACGTGTGCCGAGCTGCTGACAGTTCCTCTCAAATGTCCAACTCTGTCTGGCTGCGGTTTAAACTGAAGGTTCAGCTCACCACAGAGTCACGCGTTGCTGTCACACTGCTGCTCCGAACGTGGGACGCCGTCAATGTTCTGTCACACCACCGCTAGAACTTGCGTGGAGCTGGAGCAGGAGCAAGAGCCGGAGAAGGACCCGAAGCTGGAGCTGGAGCTTTCCCTCCGTTAGGATCCCTCGCTACCTTTCCAATGGGAGGTGGACGTGGAAAGGGGTGGAGACTTCCCCAACGTGAAAGCGAGGAAGTGGAGCTTCCATTGGTCGAGTTTGGTGACGTCACAAGTCACAGGACTCGCCGAATTAACTCCGCCCTACAGACCTTCACTTCCGCCTTTGCTTTCAGGTGATGCGATTCATCCGCCTTCATTTCTATGTTATGTCTAATATACACTTAAAAAATATTACTACTATCATTACTAAAACATACCAGGCAAAACAATAGAAATAATTCAGTTCAACGGATCGGAATGGACATGCCTCGACACAAGTGTGACGGACACAACCAAGTGTTCCACACAATTTAAAATTTTATCTTCACGTCCGTCTATAAAATCGATTTAAAACACAAAATAAATAATTAAAAACCGTCATGTGCACATAAAATATATTCCATTAAAATTATAGAAAGGGTAAAACCAACAAATGTACATACTGTACATGACGGGTATCTTATTAAAACAGCCCCAAGGCTCCATTAAAATAAATCACATAAAAGGTAAAACTTACCCGCCGGCTCCATCGCAAGAGAGGGGCGATCCCCTGGCCTGTTTCCAGGGTGCTGTCACTAACCTACCTTTTGTGGGTGTTAAAAACCACAACGTGTCATCCCCTAAAATAATCCTTTTGGCTCATGACACACAAAAAAGCACAATAAAACAAAACTACAATAAATAAAGATATTAAATTAAACAAACGTGTGAACATGCGAGCAGTGTTGCATGCTAACATTACTACTGTGTTTAAAAGAATAAAACATCCACATGCAACATACTAATCTATACTAAACTAAGTTCACTATGCGATTAAATTTATATACAAGTTAAAATACACATGCAGGGCTACTAGTGTTTTCAACATCTACAAATATGTACAAAGTGTCAAGTGAGGTTAATACAAGTTGCTAGTAATGTTAATACCTCAAACCCTACACCTACCACTAAATACACATAACACACCAAAAAAAAACAACACGTGCATTCACCAGAAATAAGGGTCATGATGTCTTGCATGTGTTAATGTGTGTTACTTACCCAGGATGGAGGGATAACCACAGACCTGATGGGGCTACAGCCAGAAGAGGCCTTTCCACCTCTCTTTGGCTTCAGAGTAGCCCCATTACATCAACACAATAGAAATAATACATTCATTTTAAACTTGATAACGTTGTATTATTGCAACAATGGACGACTCGGAAGTAAAGTTTATGCTTTTAATGTACCTCGCACAAATGCGAGAACACGAGGTGCAACGTGGGCACGCTGTTGTGGGCAAACAAATATTACAAACATCTAAATACACATGAACAATGACCCACTTCGGTGGCAGAATTATATTAACAGACCAAACACTGACCATAATTAAAACACACACGCTATGCAGCAAGGAATAATGGGAAAATTCATCCGTCTGGATGGTACAGTACAGTAGTACTGTAATATTTCTCAGCAGAAGATGAAACATTAAAGGCAGGTGCATTAGAAATGGCCACAGAGAGCCAACAGAGCAACATTCTGACAGCTGTTTCACAATCATGTTCAACAGTCTTGTTAGATGTGTCTGTAACTGCAGAATGGACTGCAGGTAAAATTATCACCAAAGATGTAGACACTCTCCTGATCAGAAACCTTAAAATACATCATTACAGAAGTAAAATACCTTGTTTCAGTACCTTGTTGAGGTAACAGAACAATTCTATACATAAACATATTTTTATTAGATAATTAATATCCATTTAGTATTAATGTTAGCATTAATAAATGGTCTATTATGAGACCTTTAGTATTAATATTAAAGCTCTACTTGGTTGAAGTGATTCTGAAACCCTTATTTTCCATTATAGATTTTTTGCACAGTCTTCCTGGATCAGATCAGAGCACATTTCAACACATGGTACACAACCATGTACTTGACAAATAAACTCTTTTGAACTTTTGAAAGGCACCGGATCCAGCCAAGGTTTTTTATTTAAGCCAAAGGGAAATGCCTCTGAACTGAAAACTAAAGAACAAAAATAAATAATCCTGATATCTGTTCCCCACAAATGTCTTCACTGGATCTCCTTGAAGGAAGTGAACAAAGGTGACGGTGTAGGTTGGGTGGGGTCCATTCCTGTGTGCCATGGCCGATGGGGCCCGAGATGTCACCTTACCCAGTGGCCCCCGACATTCTTAGAGTCTACAGGAGGCCTGGGAGACCTTTGAACTGGTCCTGCGGTTCAGGGAGTGGCAGATGAAAGCTCCAGCATCCATCAGCTTCTGTAGGTCAACTCCCTGAGGAAAGGAGCATCAGATGGAGATAGGCAGATAAACTGAGGGCCACTTTTACTTTGATTAGCTATAAAAGCTTCTTATAATCATTTAAATATAAAAAGCGAGAGAGACAAAACAGAGAGGTGGAACGTGTGATGCCACTCACTGTGTGGATGCCAAGGCCGTGCAACATGTAAACTACATCCTCTGTGGCCACGTTCCCAGAAGCCCCTTGGGCATAAGGACAGCCTCCCAGTCCTGCCACTGAAGCGTCCACCACACTTACCCCCATCTGCAACAGGAAGTAGTGTTGACATCACACATACGCACACCTGAGGGGACACAGGATGGTACAGCAGAAAGAGGAGGATGTGACAGAGTCACCTGGAGGGCAATGAGGATGTTGGCTAGCGCTTGACCATAGGTGTCATGGCAGTGTACGGCGAGCGAGTCCAGGGGCACCTCCTTGCTCACGGCAGCCAACATTGCCTGCATGCTCCCTGGGGTGCCCACGCCAATGGTGTCACCCAGTGAGATCTCGTAGCAGCCCATGGTGTAGAGCCGCTTTGCCACCTACAGGGGGCACCAGCGAGTCAGGCAACAACAGCCCACAACAGCTGGCACTTCTGACTCAATTCTTTATTTAAAAATAATGTCTATTTCACTGTGATTATACATAAAAACAAAGTGCTGCAGATGGATGAATTCATTTGCATATTGGAGGTCTGCAACTCACCTGAGCCACTTTGTCTGGAGACACCTGACCTTCATATGGGCATCCAAGGACACATGAGACATACCTGTCATGTTCAAAACAGGGGGAAGACTATTTAAAGATCCCTAAATTTTGAAATATTTGCATACATGTGCTAGTGTAGTGTGCCGCACCCCCGGACTCTGATGCCAGCTGCCTTGGCTACTCGGGTGACCTCCTCAAACCGCTGCAGGCTCTCCTCTATAGAGCAGTTGATGTTCTTCTTGCTGAAGAGCTCAGATGCTGCACCAAATATGGCCACCTCATCTGCACCCGCCTTCACCTAACAGAGGGATGTAGAAGAGGAAGACATACCATAGTAAATCAAGTAAATTATTTAACTTACTGAAAAGCATATGGTTGAATGTCCCTTGAGCTCCTCATCCATAGCACAGGTTTGTGGAATATTAGCTACACAGGGTTGACAGGGGGTCTATGTAGAGTTTGTGGGGGTCACATCACACTCACTGCAGCTTGGAAGCCCTTGAGGTTTGGCGTGAGAACAGGATAGACGACCCCGGCTTGTCTGCAGATTCCCTGCATTACCTCCACCTGGTCTGCCATCTGTCAATCAGACAAACACACTTGATCACTTCTGGCTCCTTCTGCAGGAGCTATCTGGGCAATGGAGTTCATTTACTGTAGTAATACATTCATATTCACTACAGGACTGAAGAGAGACGGTACACCATCCAGCTGTGGGTGTGACAATAAAATACTCAGTAAAGCAATCCTAACTAACGCTCACCTGTGGAACCCACTTTGGGGAAACAAAACTGGTAGCTTCAATGACAGGAAGTCCTGCCTCCGAGAGCATGTCAATGAGCCGGATCTTCACCTCAGTGGGGACGATGACCTGTCAGAAACACAAGTAATGAGCAGCACGAAGGAAGGACATGTTTGGAAACTGGCAATGTCTCACAGCGTCCTCCTCACCTTCTCGTTCTGTAGCCCATCCCTGGGTCCTACCTCCACGATCTTCACTCGCTTAGGTAGAGCTGTTGCTGGGGGCATTCCCTCCTGCCAGGTGGATTGGGGGGAGGGGGGGTCACACACCCTTTTATTCTACATGCAAAGTTACTGTTAACACAGAGCTCCAAACAGATCCTTATTGATCTCTGCAGCCATGATATGCAGCCAGCACCCAGGATGCCCAGTCAATCTGGTAAAACCTCACTGAACATGGTATAAACTCCAGTTATGGTCAATAAGAGTATCAATGAATCTGGTTATTCCTAGCAACAGCTCTGTGCTCTTTCAACTTTCATCATTTGGAGGTACCCCTTACAGGAGGCCCAAAATTGAAAGCCATAAGGTTCACAGTTCCATCTTCAGTGTGCCAGAATGAGCTCCCTCTGTCCCTCAGAGCTGCTGAATCTCTCCCAAACTCATTACCATCAGAGTCTTTTCTCCCCTGACAGCTTAACATTTGCTGCGATTATCTATGCATTTGCTGTCTGAATGTCACTTCTACAGGCAGCTATTTGAGGGATATGAACAAGAAATATTATGGTATCAGACCAACAAGCTGTGCTCTGATCACCAAGTGTCTGTGTTTAAAGCTCTTTGTCTGTTAATACAATTTATTTACTCTCCGTCGTACATCACTTTGAAAGAGGGATTTGATAAATGACAAAACTCGGACCAGCAACGTCAGTAAACACGGTGTAATGTCACTTTAAAAGAGAAACACTGGCCCCCTGGCAACACAAATAGAGAGCTAACCCTGGAAAAGCCCATAAAAGAAGTCGAGCGGCTCTCAAACGAAGCTGTCGGACTCACAGGCTGGGCTGCTGTGGTCGCGGAGCACAAGGTGCAGGACCGGTGCCTGAAAGCGGGACTAACAGTAGGACGAACACGGAAAGACCTGTAAACCCGCATCGCCGCAGCCGCCATCTTCCCGTCACAGGACACGGACATGAAGTCCGGTGACGTAATGATGACCAACTCCACCAATGAACGAACGCATTTCAGGCTCAGCCAATCAGAACGCGGGATATGGCGCCGTCTTAGCTTTTTCCTTCGTCTGTTGTGGTCTTGAATTTGTGCTCAAATTTATACAAAGTTTGGTGATGCTTTCAGAAAAAGTACAAACTTGCAGAAATAAACAAAAGTAATCAATAAAAAAAACTATTAAATTAAACTTTATAGACTCCGGAGAGGAGCAGTATCAATAGCCTGAAATGATGACGTAATAGCCAGATATTAAGTAAACGAAAACGTAAAATGATGAATTGCAGGTGTTCAGGGTCAGGGTGTTTTGTGAATTTTACTGAAATGGGTGGCAGCGTCGGCGTGTGGAACGACATGGTCGGTAACCACAGTTTCTAGCGCACACACAGGTATTTCCGTTCAAATTATCATTACATATTTCATATTTATTTAAATATAATTAAATCAGCATTGAGTTTGTCTAACAGCCCATACATGGGGTCCAATGGAGCAATAAACATACCAGATGCTGTGGAAATCCCATCTGCCTGTCCCACTATTCCCACTGACCCTACTGTATTGAGTCCCCCTTCTGTATTGTCCCTGCTGTCCCTACAGGTCCGCACTGCTCATACCCATTGCCCCATTCTCGCTACTGCCCTTATGGTTTTTTTGTCCCCAGTTTCCCCATTGTCCCTACTGTCTACTGATTCCCCCTTCTGTATTGTCCCCAATGTCCCCTAGGGTCACCACTGTTTGTCCCTATTGCCCCCACTCTCCCTACTGTCCCTATGGCCTCATTGTCACCATTGTCCTCCCTGTCCTCACTGTCTCTCTGGTACTGCATTATACTATATAAAATATGAATGTGTGTTTAAGGGGCTGATGCCCTTTCCTCTGTTACAAAAGCAGGCAAGTAATGTTTTTACTTCTCTCTTTAGCCAGCCTTGCAGTTTATAATGACTCCCAGTGTGGAAAACCTGGTGCAAATTCCCCTTTTCCAGTAGGGTGGCTGACCTCACCCGCCCATAGAAAAACTTAACCTTTATTTCTTTAGTTTTTTTTCTTGCCATTGCCATTTCAGTTCTGTCAATGTAGGGGGTCTCTTATTTCTCACCAGCCCAGAATACCAACCGTACACCCCTGCAGCATGTATCCTCTCCATGCTTAATAACAATTAGTGGCATTAAAACAACAGTGGGAATTTCTACCCGGTGCTGCTGGGGTGAAGACCTGAAGGTCCTGAAGAAGAACCTGAAGTCTTTCTGTGTCTTTCCTCTATATTACACACACATACACACAATTTCTATCAATTTGACTGAATACTCAGAGCTGCTGTATATAAAAATATTTTTATTGAGTATAAAAGAAGTAGAAAAGGTCGAATAAATATCAGTCACAATAATCATACCTGAAACGAGCAATGCTATATACATATCAAAATATAAAATATTAGAATTGGCCATAGAGAAAACAAAGAAGAAAAACTCTGAATAAATAAAATGCAGTTGTACAGTATAAAGAGTTTGACAAGTCACATCAAAGCTGCTGCTGCTGATGATGATGATGGCGATGATGATGATGATGATGTCTTTCCATATGATGGGTCTCATCCTTGGCGGCAACTTGCATGCCACTATGCCACCATCCAAGAAGCCAGAATCTAATCCTCAGGTCCACCCATCCATACATCATTAACAGCAAAAAGTGATACAATAACTAATAGAATTACAGTGTTTTATAATTAATATGCAACAAAGGAAAGTGATTAAATGATTTTGCAGAAGGGACAGTTATAGTTACAAACCTGTGTAGAAATAGTGAAGAAGACTGAGATCATCATTTCAGGAGCTGAGCTTAGTTTACATGTTGCATATGTGTGACGTGTGACATTTGATGAGTGCTGTGTGTCATGTGACGAGTGTCACGTGATGGGAGGGAAGAGCTTGGCCCCCTTCAGTTCTGCAGCTCTGGTTCCTCGTCGCTGCCTTCCACCTCCTGGATGATGAGGTCCGTCCCCGAGTCCACTGCAAGGTCATCGTCCTCTGCCACCAGCCAGTCCTTCTCTTCATCCTCCTTGTCCTCTTCGTCCTCCTCGGTATCTGCACCCAGAAAGAGCGTAGCCGCGCCGTGGGCCTCGTCTGAGCCATCCATCATGAGGGCATCACAACCGCTCCCTTGGATGCACTCATTGCAGAGGCGATAGCGACGCGTCCCCTCACATACAACCCGTCCACTTAGCTCCGTAACGTGACGTTTGCACTTCCTGCACACCAGCTTCCTAGCCTGGTGAATCTGTGAGGGGTAACATCAGCCACAGATGATCATACGCATAGACACACAAACACACAGGTCTCAACCTACAGCCACACTTACCGTCTCAAAATGACTGCGCAGATGCTCGAGGCGGGTGAAGCGCTTGCTGCAGGCATCGCAGGGGTACGGTCGTTCACCCGTGTGGCAGCGCAGATGCCGTTTCAGGTCAGCCTTCCGCTTCACCGTATGTGTGCAGAAGGGGCACTTGAAGCGCATTGACGGGCTGGAGTCTGGGCAGCAACGCAAACACAGTTCAGCTCACCTATGCTGGCCACAACTTACCATGTTGGAGGAAAACACTCACACAAAACAGGCTCTGATGCATCAGTGAACAAGTGGGCATGGTGAACATTCTATGTCGCTCTGCTGGTCTCTGGCTCTGATGCCCTGACCCCAAAACCCTCAGTCCCATCTCGCCCACTCACCTTTGTTGAAGATGCCGACAACCCCAACAATGGTAGGTAGAGTGGCATACAGTTCATCGGCCTTGCGAGCTTTGTTGGATGGCGCCCCCTGCAGGTCAAGGAGTGAGGCCATCTCAGACCCAGATGGGGAATTCCAGGCCTTGCGCTTCCCAGATGCTCTGGTGCTGCGTTCTGGGTTTGGGGCAACAAAAGGCTGTGCCTCCGCCTTCCGTGTGTATGGAGGTGCCGGTGCACCCCTTCGTCTGCCACGGTTGGATGCCACACCCGGTCCTCGTTTTACAGGCAGGACCCCAGGGTTGGCCTCCTCATTGTGCTCATCCTTGGGACTGACAGGGGGCCAGGGTGCCACCTGGTGTCTCGGTGAGAGCCCTGCATGCTGTTCTGCAGTCGCTTGCTCTTCCTTTAGGGAGCTCTTGCTTTCAGACAGGCTGAGGTAGCGGTCGTCATCCTCCCTGACGCTGATGTCCAACGAGCACTTGATGAAGTCCTTGCAGAAGCTGATGACATCATTCATTTGCAGGTAGCTGGCAGCAGACATGACCTCAATGACATTGGCGCTGGTGAGGCCCAGGCGGCCTGAGTAGACAAAGTCCAGGATGACGGTGAATGTGTCGGAGCTGAAGGCCTCAAAGGAGGCAGTTATGGGTGGACCGCACTCGTCGGCGCCACGTGACAGTAACATGCGGAAGTAGCCGCTGCTGGCATACAGGACGTTGCGGTGCGCCTTGAACAGCTGTCCTTCCACCAGCACATGGCAGTCACAGAACAGTTCCTGGTGCCGCTGCTCATCCAGTTGCTTCAAGAGGTGGCTTTGGTGGGAAGCCATCATGTCTGTGCTGGACACCCTGGACACCTGTCTGATATACAGGGAGAGGAACAGGGAGACACATCACTGTGTGTGTGTGTGTGTGTGTGTGTGTGTGTGTGTGTGTGTGTGTGTGTGTGTGTGTATGTGTGTGTGTGTCTTTAGGGTTAGTGGTGTACAGGAAAACATCACAAGCTGCCCTAGATTTGGGACCCACTACATTATTACATTTTGGCTTTATTTCACTTGACAAAAAAGAAATTGTTAATATGAATATTAGTGTTGTCATAACCCTTAATCAAATTGAAATCACTACCATAACAAAAACAACATATTTGGGATAAATTATAAATTATTTTATTATTCATAATGTCTTACATTGGATAACATTGTGTCTAAGCACACCTGTGTCTACCCACAGCTTGTTGCTTACATAATTCATAAACTGAGCAAATGGCACATTGGCACATCTTTACACAGGAGTGGAACTTGGAACCCAGTGAGATCTTGCACAGCAATAAGATCCTCACATCCACACTGATGAGGTGTGCTGGCCTCTCCAAGATCACCCAGGCTTTAAATGTGTATTTACATACATTTAGGGAAATCATCCCCCTCAGACTGTAGTTTCAGTTCTGATTCTCTCTCGTTTTTTCTCACAAAAAAACTGTGACCACAATGTCTACTATCAGCCCACTTCGGTTGGTTAGCAAGCTCACCCTTTTCTCTGGCCTCTTTCTACTGTAACCCTCTTCACTGACAGTCTGGATCTTGTTTTCCTCCCTCAAACAGCTTGGAATTGGTCATTGGCAAAATCCCCTGTGAGTCGGTGTTCCTCAGGGCTCAGTACTCAGACCCCTTACTCTTCTCCATCTTGTACTTGCAAGACCTGATCCCTTGTTACATCCATGGCAGATTCCTGCACTCCTCCACATCTAGGCAAGAAGGGACGTATGGTGCCTTCAGAAAGTTTTCACCCCCCCACTGACTGCTTCTCGTTTGTTTGTGCTTTGTTGTGACATGAAATAATATTTAAAAGGGATTGTTTCCCATTCCTGCAGAAGTAATGCTCTGTAATGTTAAAATTTAATAAAGAATTTAGATGTCATCAGAATTATATTAAAAATATAAATGTATAAAATTGCTTCGATGATACATAATATTTACCCTCTTTGCTTTGACAACCTAAATTAGATATTGAATTATCGCATGCTAACAAGGGGCCCCTGTGTTCATGTCAAATACACCTATTTTGAGTTACTTGACTGCAGAACAAATATCACTGAGTTTGTGAGGTCTCACAACTAACACAAGACACCAGATTATTCCTGAGCTCATGAAGACCAAGGAGCTGTTTCTGGAACAGAGATGAAGTTGTTGGGAGAAAAATACTGAGGACGTTTAAAAAATGCTTGCAAAGCTCTGAAACTTCCAAGGAACAGAGTGAGGTCTACTGATACAAAATGGAGAAAAATGTAGCACAACCAACACACCACAAAGATCAGGCCTTCCCACCAAAACTGAGCAACTTGACAAGAAGGGTATTTACCAGAGATGTGAGCAAGAGGCTACAGCACTGACAGAGCTGTAGTGCTCTGAGGTTGAAATGTGTGAGCCTGTCTAGTCAGCAACAATCTCTTCGGCATCTCACAAATTTGGCCTCTCAGAAGTGGTTTCCTTCTGGCTATTTTCCCTAAGAAATGCCGACATTAAGTCAAACTCCGAGTTTACTGTACTTTAGATGTCACATGACAAAATCTATAGCCTTCTGGGAAAATATGTTGTGCTCTAATTATACTAAATTTGAAGTCTTTGGTCTGAAAGCCATGTGCTATGTTTGGTACCAGGTGAGATCATCCCCACGCTCAAAGCACGGTGGTGGCAGCATAATGCTGTGGGGTTGCTTTTGTGGTAAAATCGATCAAAGTCTATTAAAAAGTCAAAAAATGTAATCAGAGCTTTATTAAGGAACTGAGACACAAACATGGGTAGAGGGGGAAGCCAGAAATGCAAACAGAGTTGACAACACACTTTAAAAATCATCACATTGTATAATGCAAAATACAAAACAAGTCTTTGTCATCAACCAGTATGAGAACAGAAAACAAACCATAAAGAATCTAACACAGGGCTAAAGTAACCTAAAATGAATGCACTTATCTACGGTCTTTATAGTCAAGGCGGTTCCAACAAAGCAAAACATCAATCCATTTTTGTTAACTGTTTATCCTGAGTAGGGTTAAGGTTGCACAGAGACTATCTTCGAAGCAGTGGGTGCTTGGCAATGAATCTTCCCTTTCAGGGGACACCAGCCCATGACAGGGGGACCACACACCCATATGAACACACTATAAGGAATCAGTGACTAATTAACCTGAAACAAATGCTTTTGGACTGTGGGAGGAAAACAGAGCAACCAGAGGAAACCCATAAGACATGGTGAGAACATGCAAACTCCACGCACTCAGAAAGATTTGAACTCTCACCTGATCAACATGGGCACCGTGAAGCAGCAGTATTACTCACTTCTCGGCCTTTTGGCTAAGATCAAAGTGTAGCAGTAGTACTCACTGAGGCACCATCAGAGCAACATAGCAGATGTTAAACCTACTCTAGTCCTTATAAATAGCATTAAAGGTGAACAGCCCTGAGAAAAAGTCTGGAGTGTAACACCTGGCCATGGATGTCAAAACACAGAGTGTCATCAGTTATCTCTGTGAGAATGGGCAGCTGTTGTCTACGAAGGGAAGTCAGGCCTTGGAAAAGAAGGGTGGCCAGTTGCCTGAAAAACTACTAAGAAAGCAAAGATTTTTCATTTTCTACCATACTTTTCACCAGGAAAAAATGGAAAGCTGGTTATCATCAAAAATAACATGGATGGAGCTAAATACAGGCAGAAGCAAACCTGTGTCAATCAACCAGAGGTCTTAAATTCATTTTTCAGCAGGACAAGGTACATGGCAAAAACTTCCAAGGAGTGGCTTGAGAAAAGCTTAGTATCCCGGAACAATCCGGACCCTTGAATTCAATTGAAAATTTGTGGTATAACATGAAAATTATTTAAATATATTAAAATGTTGTGCTGTAAGTAGAATAAAATGTAAATTCAAGGAGTTGAATACTTTCCGAAGGCACTAGTGGAATGAACTCCCCGTGTCCCTCACAGCTGCTGAATCCCTTCTCGTCTCTCTGGGAGCCATTTCCCTCCCGACCCCTTGATAGCCACATAACTGAGTCCAACACCATCTGCTGTGATTATCTGTGTTTTTGGTCCTTGAATGTCACTTCTATAGGCAGCTGCTTGAGGGATGTGAACCAGCAACCAGCGGTGCTTTGATCATCCTGTGTCTAAAACTCTTTCGCCTTAGCTGTTGTTTAGAGAAAAGTCTCAGACAAATTAATGAATGTAAATATCGTTTAAGGTCTTTTGTTTGGTTACTAATATAGTTTTATTCCCCGTAGAATCCATCACCACTACCACCACCCGTGCATTGTCTGCACTGTGATTGGTGGAGGAAGGTGTCCATCAACAGTGTTTTTGCAGCGACACCTGAACCCCCAGGGGGCTGTTGAGGGGGCTGCGGTTCGAGGTGCCCGGGGCCACAAAGACACGCCTGTCCTTCCACGTGTGTGTGTACCCACAGGATGAAAGGGTGTGAACGGGTTTCCGGGCACAAGCGGTGGCCGACACCTGGGCCATTTTATACCACCGGCGCACCATTTATTCATTTATTTGCCTATTTTCTACTGTAAATCATAGTTCATAATGACGGGAGTGCGGAGGCTTAGCGCCCGACGCCCAACGGTCAAGCCAATAAACGGAACAATAAAGTCAGTAAACAGACAACAAGCCCAGCCAGCGGTGGGGGGGCCACGCGGCTCTTTGCCCCGCGGGAACGCCCACCGGGGGGCGCTCAGACAGCCCTGGGGCAGAAACGGGCCGAACCGGGTGTGAACGGGCGCAGGGTCCCGGGTTCTGTCCTCGGAACCGCCCGATTTCCCGCACGTCCGCCCACGCAGAGGCGCACGACCCGCTGACGCCCCTCCCCCCACCAGTACTCACTGCGGGGCCGGGAGCGCGGAGCCCCGGGTGCGGCCGTCGGTGACCGGCTCCATGTCGGGTGTCGCTGCGCGTTCGCTACGTGTCCGTGTGTGTCCGCCGTGTGACCGTGTGTGTCCGCTGCGCCGCAGCCCCGCTTTCATCCCCGCGCCGTCACCGCCGTTGCGCCCTAAAGAGCGAAACCCGCTCAGCGGACAAAGAGCCGCTGCTGACGTGGGTGCGGAGCGGGGCGCCCGAGGGCCGCAGCCGGCCGGTCACTTAAAGCAGCCGCGTCCCTTTTCGCCCGGCGTGCCCGAGCATCAGCTCGTCATCATCATCACATCACCATGACCATCAACATCAATTGGTCACCACGATCGTCATGGCCCACAGCATCAGGAGAATGGTTGTTAGTTGGTGGCCTTATTGTCGCCCTCAGCCCGCAGCACCTGGGCTCTGGATCTCTCTCTCTCTCTCTCTCTCTCTCTGTCTCTCTCACACACACACACAATACAGGGTGAACACTGTATCAAACACTTTTAATTTCCAGTGATGCAGTTTTGGTACGTTTTCATCACAGATAGAACAAGAATGTGATGAAAGTGCACACTTACTAATTTTCATATAGTTGCCTTCACTTCCAAACTTCCTGTGTGGTTACCTTCCCACTCTATTTGTTCACTAAGCCACGTTTCCAGGCTACTAAAGTTACATTTAAAGATAACTTTAATATTCAAGAAATGTAACTTTCTAGTTAAAAATTACCAGTGTAAAATGTGACTGTTGCATAAGTGACCACATCTTTGGCAGCTCATGTTCACTTGGATGCATAAGGGCTATTTAAGTACCTTGTTCAGCACCTTAGCAGACAGTCAGACAGGTGGGAAAGTGCTGCTGTTGTACCTTGAAGATTTCAGTTCCTTCAGGTAAACATGTGTTTGTATTCGTGGGAAATATTACATTGTAAAACCTGTCAAAATTTTGTGTCAGTACTGTAAGAATTCTTCAGCTACTAAAGTAACACAGCCTATGAGTTTGATTTCTACCAGTATTTTCAAAAACACAAGTGGCCACCTCCAGCAGAGCTTAGACAACATGGACTACAGCAGAAAGCTGAAACTATGCCATACAGCAGGCTCAAGTGTTAACCAATCAGACGAGGGCCCACCCTAATACCAAACTTACATTAGCCAATCAGATTAAGCCCCACCCACATGATACGAAAAGAAGCCAACCATTGGTCCCTTTCACTTCAATCTCAGCCAAATTTCACAACACTTTTCCTCATGTTAGAGCCCTAATGCTGAACCCCAGACAAACACAAAATCCATTTATGCCAACTAAACGTTAAATATTTAATACTCGGATGTCATTTACATCTTGGAAGACATTTACATAATGCTACAAGACAAGATGAGGCTCATGAGACTGCAATTTAGCTGCACGCTAAACCATTATCCAACAGCATTTTTAACAGTATGACATGTAGTCCACTGTCCCGTTGCTATAGCAGCACACAAATCCTGCAAATCCTTTTCGTGGATCCCTCCCACACAACCCACCCCAGGACCGGAATGACCATACACATGCTGCCCACAGGGTCACCCTCAGCTCCAGGCCTGGAGATTTCCAGTGGTCAGTAAGTGTGTCAGGGGAGCAACTGCACAAAACAATGACAAATTGACAAGGAGACTAAATGCAGAACATCTCTGTATGGCACCAGTTTGCAGCATTCATATCTTTTCCACCATTTGTTACAGGGATAATTGGTGACACTGAACTAAATTTCATTTACGTGAAATAAATTTTATTTAATCTTATTTTGATATACTGCCAACAGGGGGCGATAGATATCCCATAAACTTTAGATAAAATATACTGGGGTAAATACAGTGAATTAGTTAAGTAGGTAGAGCAACAGTAGCAAAAATAGTGAACTGCAAACATCAGTCTAACAGTAACTGGTTACTTGGTAACACTAAAAGTACTGTATAACAACGTAGTGATGGTGCAAATGACTGCATTCGGTGGCTGAACTATAAAAACACGTCTGAAACACACCCTGGCTGAAGATTACACACCTAACCAAATGTGGATCACATCCACAGTGTCAACACTGCAGCGGTGCATTAGAACAACAAAGTAGACAGCAAAATACAGAATACACACCACAGTGCATGATGGGAAGGCAACCAAACACAGAACACTGTCCTGTTATTGCTGCTATATCCACCACCCCCTGCCAGGCCACCGGTGCTCCTACGTTTCAGTGACCCGTAAACAGCCAGTGATGGGGTCTCCATGGCAACAGGGGAGTGTATGAACCCAGTGCTGCATGTGAACCCAGCTTCTTCCTCACATGGTCCACAGGCACAAGTACACAGCAGCAGCCCTGTTCTGGTCAAGACCATGTTTGACCACTGACCAGACCAGAGTTGGTGTAAAGAGCCTCAAGATTGCTCCTTACTGCTGCTCCGGCCACCGCAACTTCCAGGCACAATCACATGTGACAGCAGAACCACAAGTGAACACGGCACAGGATATCAACCAGGTCAAAATGACCAGTTTGAGTTAGGCTGCTTATGGAGTGAAGATGCAGTAAAGGTGGTGATGCTACACATGATGATCTTCCAGGTTCCACCTATAGTACAAAGATGTGTTTCAGGTGAACTGGTGACTAAATTACCCTGTAGTGTGTGATTGTATTATGAAGTTATTGTGGATAAAGGTGCCACATTATATAATAATAATAACAACAACAAAAACAACAACAATAATAATAATAATAAACAGATGAATTAATAAATGTATGAAATGTACAGTGACCACAGAGTGGACTCAGAAAAGCCGCCCCCTCTTTCCCCCCCAAGCCATGTCACTCTCTGTGTACTTTGACCGCACCCACATGTCGCCCCCGCTGGTCTGGCAGTGCGACGCGAACGCGCAGCGCGCTTCCGCCGCACACTTCATCTCCAGCTCTTTTTTTTTGTCGCGGGTTCGACCCGGGTTACTGGATACCGTTTCCTCCGGCCGCCTATAAAGTGGCCCCACGGCCCCCCCGCAGCCTCTCTTCCCGGCCGCGAGACGCGCGTGAGTGTCCCGCTTGCCGTCCTCTTCTGCAACTTAAAAATACTTAAAAATCCTAAAAAAACACAAAATACAGAAAATCTCCATAAAAAATCAAGAACCGGAACAAACAAGAGAAGAACTTAATTTTTTTTAACTATCAAATGCGTGTTTTTCTTTTTTGTTTTGTTTAAAAGCCGAGGCCTCGCGCGCTGCCAGCCGGACGACTCCGAAGGAATCCTCAGAAATAAACGACAAATAAGAGGCCGATCGAGGAGGGGCATCGGGGACGGGAGCGGCGGCCGCCCTTCACTGCTTTATTTGACTTTACTTTTAATTCCGCTCTTTTCCTTTTCATCCGCGAGTCGCCCGGCGAGTTGAGTCGCCCCTGAAGCCAGAGTGTCGGAGCGGCTCCCCCCCCGCCCCCGCCCAGTTCCCCTGCACGGTCCCGGAGACATGAACGCGGCCCCCGCCGGCGCGTATCCGATGGCGTCGCTGTACGTGGGCGACCTGCACCCCGACATCACGGAGGCGATGCTCTACGAGAAGTTCAGTCCCGCCGGCCCGGTGCTCTCCATCCGGGTCTGCCGGGACATGATCACCCGGCGCTCGCTCGGATACGCCTACGTCAACTTTCAGCAGCCCGCCGACGGTAAGACGTGCAGAGCCCCGTGGGAGGTCGGTCCACTCCCAGACCGCGGGTGTGCGGCAGTGTCGTGGGGGTCGGGAAGGTGCACGTGGCGAGTGTCGAAGCTCCGCGGAGGAAACACATGCGTGAGCCGCTCCGGTGGTCCAGCGCACGAGGGCTGGGGACATAGGGGGTCCCGAATGACACTTCTGTCGTTTCTCTTTTCACACAGATTTACACACACACACACACAGAGGCTCCTTGTGCTCCACATATGGAACCCATAACCCAGTTCTGCACCTATTTAGAGGAGCATCATGGGAGGTGCTGTAGATCCTCAGGATGGAAAGAAGCACCAGGGTGCTGGTGTCCAGACCCGGTTGGGCTTGGATCCGGTTCTGGTCCAGCGTGGTGGGCCACGTGACTGAAATCGTCTGCCTGTCATTTCTGACCATGTCTGCTGCTGGTCTGTGATTTTTCTCACGGTTGTAAGGAGGGCATGATGTTTGGATGAGCTGGAAGGGTGCAGCATGGGAGCCGGGGGACAGGGAGGGTGTGTGGGCCATCTGAGCAGTCAGTCCTAGTCGTCAGCCCCTTCTGTGAACACTCAGGCACGCAGACACAGCTTTCCTGCAACTCAGACACTCCGAGCCGCTTCAGGAACGCTGCATGTGTGTGTTGTGTGTTGGGTGGTCTGATAACTGGCTCACACCTTTCTGCTGAGTGTGTGTTTGGCTCCACAGCTCAGGATATGTAGGTGGCTGTGAACACACTTCCGAAGGTCAGGTCCTGTGTGTGTTTTGCGCTTATATCAGTCCCCTCAGCAGCACAGATGGAAATGTAACATGTGTGATGGCCACAGTGACCATGGTTACCACAGTCCTCACACTTACTGTACCGAACTTAAATATTGCTGAGTCAGACATAACCAAAATTGATTTTGTTCTGTGTGAGGAGGCACTTTAGGCTTCATTTGACTTTACCTACACACACGGAAAGCATGGTCTCCAGTGGGATCTTCCTGCTGGTCTACCAGGATTGCCCATCTGTACCGTGATACAACCCCTGGCAGCTGTGACTGTAAACAGCCCCAGTGCTGCTCATTTTTAGTTATAGTGTCCACCCCCCATGAACGGAAGAGGAATGTGGCCCCTCCAACACGCCAGCGCATACCTTCGAGGACCCTCTGCTAAATATAGAAGCACTTCGAGGTCGGCCGCACCTCTGCCTGTCTGTATATGAAGGCGGTCCATTTATGTTGCTGCTCTGAGATTTCATCTGAATAACAGATCTTTAACTGCAGCCCTTTCTAAACAATGACAGTGTAAAAATATGGTAAAGCTATGCTAGGCGCTGTGGTCCTCCAGGGGTGCTAAAAGAGAGCGACACTTTTGATGATCAGTAAATGAACTTGATTTTGGGTTGAATGTCAGACATCTCCTTGAGTCCCTTGGCTGTAACTTGCTCATTTTATTCAATGAGAAGTTGTCCTTTAAAGATCTCCAGAACTTTCCAGAAGAGGATGCAGACTGAGTGCGCGTACTGTGGTGCCGCTGTGCAGTACAGCCGCTGTAGAAAGTGCTGATGTGGGCAGACAGACGGCAGCTCCGGGTTTGAACCTCAGCCAGGGTTAGCTGTGAAGCTCACGCCACTGCTGGGCCATGGACTCCATGAGCAGCTGGCATTGAGGCCAGTCTGTGGACCCACCACACAGGGCTTGAAATTTGGAGCACAGCTATAGCTGAACTATACTTTTAGAAGTCTCACTTATATCAGGCAGAATTTAATGATGAAATACAGTTTACAAAACAATTATAGGTGTCCCTCTGCTTATGAGCACAATGCCTGGAAATTGGCTTAAAAGGTGAAATTTTGCAAGGCAGAGACATAATTCCCAGTAAGTTCAATGGGAAAAATTTTTATGTGCTCCTGGTACCACATTCATCCAACTTTAGTAGAAGCAACAGCTAAACCAATCAAAGTGGAGATAAATTATATTTGTATTGTAAAACCAACATTTCCATTCATTAATACGTGGTAATAATAATAATGTGGATATGCTAGATAAACTGAGATGAGATGACAAGATGGGGCATGAGGATCTGCTTGAAATGAAGGTGTGGAGAGAGTGATTGCAGATAGGAACAAGAGGCGGCACCACTGGCAACCTGGGTGGCTGTTGGGTCCCTGTAGGTCCCTCACAAAAAATAAGAAGTTGGAGAATCGCACAACACATTTACAACACAACCTTTATTGAACTCCTGACACTGGCGTTGGTCTTGTACCGTTGCTTACACACACTCACTCGCACATGTGTGTGCACGCGTCCAGTCAGGACCAAATTACACCCGCATGCATGGAACCCAGTAGACATAAATAATCCATCACAGATGTGCAGTCACTCATTCACAACAGCAGCTGCTGAGGACAACTTTGAAAATTCCCCCCACAGTTGGCTCCTGTTGCCTGTAACCATAAGAAATTTGGTCAAAACTCAGTAAAGGACGTTGAATAATTTAACACGCATATCCAAAAACTCATAAGTGAAGGGCTTGTGTTTTAAAGGAAACCGGCATAGTAAAATCTTTGCAGTTACTATAGTTGCATCGTTTTGTTGATGTACAGTATGTTTTTGGATAAGTGGTGGGTTTGGCAGAAGAAAGTTAAGGGGTTGTAAGCTGGCTTTAGGGTTGAGGAACTTGGGACTTGAGGGTCTGAGCTCCACTGAAATGGAATGAGCTGCCAAGAGTTTGGTTTTATGCGTGACAAGATGGTTTGGCCTCCGTTTGGCTTTCTGAATCGTGGGTCAGATGTGACCCAGTGTCCACTAGGGTAAGAGCCCAACAGCGAGACCCTCGACACTAACTGTATCCCATATCCCTCCCCCAGCTGAAAGAGCCCTGGACACCATGAACTTCGATGTGGTCAAAGGGAAGCCCATCCGGATCATGTGGTCCCAAAGAGACCCTTCGCTCAGGAAGTCCGGAGTGGGAAATGTATTCATCAAAAATTTGGACAAGTCCATCGACAATAAGGCACTCTATGACACGTTCTCAGCCTTTGGAAACATCCTTTCCTGCAAGGTAGAGTTTGGAGTAAGAGAGTACCTTTACAGACATGAGGGGAGGACAGAAGCAAAATGAGATGTGTTGAGTTTGTTGACCAGTACAGTGACACGTGATGACGTCATGTAGATGTGCAGCTGTTATGAGTGAGTGTGATGAGAGATGAGATATTATCTTCAGAAGGAGATGGTTGGCAGTGTGAAAGAGGACAAAGGCAGACAAGGTCTCATAGTGGTTTTAAAGGTCTCAAAGACCCCCCACTAATGGCCAAGTGGTTCTTGAGGTCCTCCACATTGGCACACCAACATGTGACCTTATCATCCAGCCTTTATGTCTACATTCCTCCATAAAATGGCCCTACTTTTCTGCCATCTAATGAACAAAACTGCAAAGCTTTGTTTCAACAAGCAAATTCCTCTTTTCCCATCAGGTGGTGTGCGATGAGAATGGATCTAAAGGCTATGCCTTTGTTCACTTTGAGACGCAGGATGCGGCCGACCGCGCCATTGAGAAGATGAACGGCATGCTTCTCAACGACCGCAAGGTGTGAGTGTCCTACCACTGAGCTCTAGGGGTGTGTCAAGACCCTCTTAGCTTTAGAGGAAATCCCAAATTACAGTTACTTTGATGCAGGTGTTTCTCATCTATATTGTTAACAACTAGAATACCTGCAGCTGTCATCAAAACAGTGCCACCTCCTTATGGTTCAATGTCAGGATATGCAAAGCCAAGGCATGATGTTGTCTCTGAAGGACCCAACTTCCTGCATCTCTAAAGAATTGGTTGCATGGCACAGTCACACTTGTGTTGTGGTTTTTGCTAACCTCACAGTGACTTATCAAGTTATGGCCAAGGTGTTTGGATGCAGCAGGTCCAGCTTGTGTGTTCCTCTGCTTCTTGGTCCATATGTGTTTATGTCCACCAGTCCTGGTGTCTGCGTGCCCATACGTCCCCACTCTGCCTGCCTGCCTGCCTGTCTGTGTGTCTTGTGTGTAATCCTGGTTGTGTGTTTTAGTGATGGATCGAGTGCAGGAATGCGATGCTGGAGGCATGAAAAGCGAGAGGTCTGGACCACAGGTACAGTCTGAGCACAGCAAGAGTCTTTAAAACCTACCAGACATCTTATTTCTCACACTGACGGAGAGTTTTTTGTTGTGAGTGTCCTTCCAGTCTTGGTCTATTGTGGGGTAGCATGTGTCTGTTGCTTTCAGTTTGCCACAGTGCAGAAGTCCTAAGTTTGCGCTTTTATTTGTTGGCCTCCTTTAAAGGCTTAATGAGTGAGATGTGCCAGTTTTGCCACAAAACAACAAATCAGGTCTGCTGTGCCGTTCAGTACTTTGTCCCTGACTGAAGCCCAGCATGGTTTTCATGCTCTCCACCACTGTGACCGTTAAAGTTAACCTATGTTGGTTTGTTCCCTTCCTGGTCAGGTTTGTGGGACGTTTCAAATCTCGAAAAGAGCGAGAAGCTGAACTGGGGGCCAAAGCCAAGGAATTCACTAATGTATACATCAAAAACTTTGGGGAAGACATGAATGATGAAAGGCTGAAGGAGCTCTTTGACAAATATGGTAAGCTCAGAGAGACCAGTTTTTGTAGGGTAGTGAAAAAAGTTGTGAAAAAATTTGATCAGATTTTCTGCAATAATAGCTTAAAAAATATGAGCAGATCTTAATCTGAGTCATAGTGGCTGAAAGACAATCCAGTTAAACAAATTCTACACTCAAAATTTGTTGTATCTTTATTGTTCATAATATTTACATTTTCAAACCCAAGAATGGAAAAATGGCGAACCCTTAAATTTAGTAAAAGGTTTGACTTTCTAAAACCTAACAAAAACATTTAACAAAAACTTTGGAAGGTTTAGGCAAGAACTGGGTGTTTTGGTAGAAGTTGAGTTATTGTTTGGAGGAAACAAATGTCTGCAATACCAAGTTGTCATTTTACCTGTGGTGGGAGCATCATGGGGTGGGGAAGATTTGTTACCTCAGGATCTGGAGGTTTTGGAGTTGCAAGCAAAACAATGAATTCCATTTTATATCAGGAAGTTCTGCATGTGAATATCAGGACATCTGAAGCTCAGAGGAAGTTGGGTCTTGCAGCTTAACAATGACCCTGTACACAAGAGCAAATCAACAATAAAGTAGCTTAAGAAGGAATTCTGCATTTATAATGGATAAGTCAGCGTTTTGACCGCAGTCCTACTGAAATGTTGCAGCATGGTTTGATGCAAGACCTTCATGTGTCGCCGAGATATAAATTAACTGTGAAGAGGAATGAGTCAAAGTCCCTCCAAAAGACTGAATGATAAAGCAAACAAACTGTTTATTACTATGACTTGAATGAAGAGTGGTCACATTTCAGAAGTTGCTGATACAGAAGTACAGATAACAGCAAAGGATTTAAAAACTTTTTCTCAGAATTATGTCTAAAAACTGCAACGTTGGCCTTTGGATGGATTCATCTTGTGCATCTTTTCTAGGAAAAACCCTTAGTGTGAAAGTGATGACGGATCCCATGGGCAAATCAAGAGGCTTTGGATTTGTGAGCTTTGAGAAACATGAAGATGCCAACAAGGTAGAGCAACACTGGAGAAGCTCTAAATGACATGACCACTGTATCGCAGCATTAAAAAAATATATAAAATGGTCTGAACAGTAGAGCCTCTTTGGTTTCTATGCTGTTGTGCATTTGGACATGATTCTACAATTTCTGTGTTGGGGCATAAAAGACAGATAACCCTATGCAGAAAATAATTACCCTTGATACTTTAAGAGATTTCAGCAAGCTACTGAACCATGGAAGGCACTTCTATTTTACTACTGGTAGGACTGGATGTTGACTGGATGTCTTTAATGGGGGTTTAGGCAGTGGAGGAGATGAATGGCACAGAGCTCAACGGAAAGACTGTGTTTGTGGGCCGTGCTCAGAAGAAGATGGAGCGACAGGCTGAGCTCAAGAGGAAGTTTGAGCAACTGAAGCAGGAAAGGATCAGCCGCTATCAGGTCAGCCAGAAATTTGTGAATATGAGCCCTGGTGATGTCCAGCACCACCTCAAGGCTGGCAGCCCTCCCAACCCATGGGATGGATCATGCGCTCCTTATAAGAACTTGTAAATGAATCCATCCCTAACCCTAAAGAAATTATTAATACAGTGTAACTATGTTTCTATTCTCTCGCCAGGGTGTCAACCTTTATATCAAGAACTTGGATGACACAATTGATGATGAAAAACTGCGCAAGGAATTTTCTCCATTTGGGTCCATCACCAGCGCTAAGGTGAGAACTGAAAAACAGCTGAAAAGTTCTCTGCCACCAAAACTCAGAGCTGCCAACAGGTTAGTCAACAAGCCCCTCCTATAATGCAGGTGATGCTGGAAGAGGGTCGCTCCAAGGGCTTTGGATTTGTGTGCTTCTCATCTCCTGAGGAGGCTACCAAGGCGGTGACAGAGATGAATGGACGCATTGTGGGTTCGAAGCCCCTCTACGTGGCTCTGGCCCAGCGCAAGGAGGAACGCAAGGCCCACCTGACCAACCAGTACATGCAACGCATAGCAGGCATGAGGGCCATGCCAGCCAATGCCATCCTCAACCAGTTCCAGCCCGCTAGTGGGTACTTCATGCCTGCTGTCCCACAGGCGAGTCAAGTAATGAGATGACAAGTAGGGGATACTTTATCCCATGGGGAACCCTGTATCATGATGTAGGTCATTTTTGTGACAAGGTGCCATCTTCCACAGGCGCAGAATAGGACCACCTACTACACACCTAATCAGCTGGCGCAGATGCGGCCCAACCCCCGCTGGCAGCAGCAAGGTGGCCGAGGTCAAGGTGAGGGGAAAGGACAAAATGGCTGTGTTTCAAATTAGAATCAGCTGACCTTCGACCTCTGATCTGTGCACCGAACCCTCGTGTAGGAGGATTCCAAGGGATGCCGAACTCCGTGCGCCAGTCTGGTCCACGTGCCAATCTGAGACACCTGGCTCCTAGTGCCAGCACTCAGAACCCTCGGGGTATGACATCTGGGGCACAGAGAATGGGTAAGGAGATCAGAAAGGGAGACATTGTCAGATAACTGACCGAGACAGTAGAGCATTGTGCTTTATGTGATGACTTGAATACCATCAAATTTAAAAAAAAAAAAAAAACAACATGAACATTTTTGTCAACACTTTCTGACCTTCCTCTTCATTAGGAGGCAGCAGTCAGCCACTGGGTCCCCGACCCACGGTGGGTGTCCCTGCCCCACGTGCTGTGCCACCCTACAAATATGCCACCACTGTGCGCAGCACTCAGCCTCAAGTGGTGCAGCCCATCACCTTGCAGCAGGTAGGAATCCTGGAGCACAGTCTGACCGAGAGTGCTGGAGGAGTCTGATGTCATTGACTGTCCTGGTCTTTCCTCTCCCTCAGACACAGCCTGCAGTCCATGTTCAGGGACAGGAGCCTCTGACTGCTTCCATGCTGGCTGCAGCACCCCCTCAGGAGCAGAAGCAGATGCTGGGTGTGTAGGATGGGGAAGAACAGGCTGAAATGGGCCTTTTCGTTCACATTTGGAGTTCAGAAGTGTTGCAGTGTGTCTTCATGACACAGACACTCAGGCAAGATGTTTTCTCTGATGCCCTACCTTGCTGTCCTCCTCCTTCTCCTCCTCATCTGTCAGGTGAGCGGTTGTTCCCCCTGATCCAGGCTATGCATCCTGGCCTTGCGGGGAAGATCACCGGAATGCTTCTGGAAATCGACAACTCCGAGCTACTGCACATGCTCGAGTCCCATGAGTCTCTGCGCTCCAAAGTAAGAGAACATGTGGCTGGGATGTTTCCCACTGGGTCACTAGGGATGTGTTTGCCCTGTTAACATTATATAGCAACTCAAAATACAGGGCAACTTTGTTGTGTATAGTAAAAAATACCGCAGTTCCTCTTCCAGCCCGGAGTGTGTTGCTCTGTGTTACTGTTGTCCAGGTGGAGGAGGCCGTCGCTGTTCTCCAAGCTCACCAGGCCAAGAAGGATGCCACTCAGAAAGTGGGGGTTATCGCTGCAGCTCCTACAGCTGCCACCTCTTGACCCGTGGAACTCGACCTGCAGGACGGTTGGTATTTTGTTCAGCTCCCAGAATTGTTTCTGCATTTAGCAACCAGGCTGCTGGAATCTACTCATCTAACATGGTCCTTCACCGATGAACAGAACACCACATCCACCGGAGTGCTGCTCTGCCATCAGCTGTGACTGTGGCTTCAGGCAGTGCGGTACTTTGTGGTGCCTAACTTAAATGTGGACTTTTTTCCCTCCCGCAGGAGTCCAGGAGGAGAAAAGGAGAAAATCACAAGTTTGTCATCTTGCATAATACCTGAGTTTTCTAACCTGAGATAAAGGGGAGCAAATGTGATCAGAACCTCTGATTTTTAGGTCCCTCTTCTATGATGGAAAAGTGATTTTCTTCTGTATGGAAGATTTGTGCTCCTGGTTTCTTTGGACTCGTCCCAGACTTCCCACTGGTCTGGCTCTCAATAAAACGGATGTAATGATCGTTCCTTCTTCTCGTGGCCTTCATGCGCAGCACTCTCTCCACCCTGTCCCGTGTCTGATTGTGCGGACAGATTCGGACATGTTAATCTGGCAGTTAACATGCAAGGATCCTGTTACTGTTTATATTCTGTGTTGTGTGGCTCCTGGGAAGTTGTCATTTTTGGTCGTGTGACCATTGTGCAAAGCTCTGCTTTCATACAGCGACACCAGGTGGTGGACGGTCCTCGCAGTACTACAGACGCCACAGACACAAGCTTACAGGATGAGGATCATAGGAAATGGCAGGCTGTCTTGGGGGTCAAAGGATGAACGTGTTCAACAACACCACAGTCCACATAGGTTTCTCCTGATGAAAGGTTTCCTGTAGTGAACGAACAGTATGAGCTCCGTTGTCCTTGTTTATGATGCTCGCAGCACTTTCTTGGCAGTGGACAGAAATATTCCGCTTCTTAATGGAAAAACTGGCAAACCTGAAAACATTAGATATGTGAAACATCCTGGCAGAACAAACAAGCAGGTTCAGCAATACCTTGGAGAAGAAACAAAATAATCAGTTTGCTATAAATGTGCAAATATGTTATGATAGTTTTGCCTTGTTTTCTATAAAAATGAGCAAGAATATTCTGAAATCTTTGTTTATATGTGGCATAGTTCAGTTCTTTTAGCCAGTCACTGTGTGTGTGTGTGTGTGTGTGTGTGTGTGTGTGTGTGTGTGTGTGTGTGTGTGTGTGTGTGTGTGTGTGTGTGTGTCTCTTGTGGAATGTGGTCCAGGGAGTAACCTGACCATGAACTCTCTCTGACTTCCACTGTAAAGTTGAAGTTTATGCATAACGGTGAGGGTTAGGCCTTCACAGCTTGAACGGAAAACTTTGATGTGGTCCAGACGTTTCATTAAATAATTTTCCCATACATTTGAGTGTTCTGTCAACCCCCAGTTATACTTAAGATGTCAATTTAGCACCCCCCAGAATTATGTGCCATTCTTCGTCCAGTTTGGTTTCTCACTCACTACGTACCACCTGGATAGGTTACCAGGGCTAACAGCACATCATAAACTACCTGAATTGGGAACCTTATGTGCTGTATCACTTTTAGAGGAACAAAAACAGACTGCTGTTAGGCTGAACAATGCAGAATAAGACATAAAAGTTCTGAAAAAGGCAGAGAATTGAGGGAATGTGGAGGTTGTACTTAAGGCCTCATTCTCTCTGGAGGCTTTTGGTATGGACCTTCTTTTCCAGAAATTTCTATAGATTATCAGCTAAACTCACTTTAGAGATTGTAGAAAAGAGACATGCAGAAATTTTCATCCTGCCACCAGAGTGAGGCACTAAACCCTGTAAGTGCTTAGTACCTGCTTCTTCCTGTACTCAGGACCAGAACCTCTCAACCAGTTTACTTCCCCTCCCAGAAAAGCACTTATAAACTGTCTGTCAGACCCTTGCTGTCTGATACCTGTACTTCTCCACAACAGCAAGTAAACCCCTCTGTTAACCTTGTTGGGATGCCAGGGCAGGTGTGTCAGGAAAAAAGAAAAAATGCACAAACCGCATGATCAGACACAAGTTTAACCAGTCAAACACAGGTGAGATGTCAGACAATGGCCTTTTTTACGGCACCTCTTTTACAGCTGAACTGTTGCACAACTCAGAATGAATGTAAACTGACGTCACAAACTGCATTCAGCTGGATTGCATTATTCTCAGAAAGCCTGTTAGCTCACAAGGAGGCATTCCTTTCAGGTGAGACCTGCCCCATGGTTCCACCCATCACTGACCACAATCTCAGCTCCCGAGCATCAGCCAGTCTCCTCTTCGGCCTGCAGGGTGCAGCACAGGGACAGCACTAAAATGCCGGCATGAGTGTGTAGCTGGTTTTTCTCCCAAAGATGTTTACAACTTTTTAACATTTTATACAGCTGTGTAATTTTTAGTGGAACAAGTCTGAGCAATAATTTTAAATAGCCACACCTAGTGTTCTTTCCCTGCCAGTTTGGGATGTGCAGATGTTGCCAAGCTCCACATTATCACAGTTACATTTCTATAAAGATTATGACCAAATGTGTATTTCTGTCATGAAGCACCTGAGAATTTCCCCCTCATTGCATTGGTCCCACGTAGCAGTATCATTTCTGTGATTTTACTTAATGTACTTCTCCAAATACCTTTGCTAGGGCATAGCAAAATGACCTCTGTCCTCCACTGGAGAGGATGACACACCTTTGGGGTGACCTTGGAGCTGCAGCTGGGTAATGGTTAGGGACCCAGGGTGGGTGAGAGATGTGCAGTTAGAATAGTGAGAACAAGATGCCTGGGGATAGGTGTAGTGTCTAATTTGTCCAGGGTGAGGACAGTGTGGCCTGGACATTCCAGGCACTGCAGATGGTTGTTTGGCTCAGTGGTGCAGTCAAGCTCTGCCTCTTCAAACTCCATCTTGGTGTTGGCAGGGTTAAGGGCACCACTCAAGTGATGGGTCAGAGAGGTTCATGGGAGATGTACAGCAGTTTAGTGCTTGTAAGTGGACTTGCACACAAGCTGACTCTCACTGAGCTGGGTGTGTCTCACTCTGATACCTCTGTGTTCCAGTCCAGTTGTGTTTCATAGGTATTGCACCCCAAATGCGAAATACAGTTGATGTATGTAGAGTGTGTTCCACACTTTTAAGATTTCTTTAGGAGACAGCTATAAGAAGGGCATTTTGAGGAGGGTGCAAGACCAGCATCCATTCTGTCTCAAGTTGGAAGACAGGAAGCATCGCCTGCTCAGTTAATGGCTGCACATCTAAAGTGCTGATCGCAGAACTGCATTCACTGCAGCACAAACCAAACACCACCAAGGCTTGGGGGTGGAGCAGCAGGAAACCAAACAGTCGCAACCGTGGCTGAACAAGACTGCAGTGGTGGACAAATTGCATGGCTGAGTTTGCACACACACATAAACAAATATATATAGTCATCCTAAAATTATGCAGTGTTTATTCTCTCGTCCTTCAGCGCAGCATTCGCCTCACCAACTCACTGCTTTTTACAGAGGAGTTAGACGCCACATCACATGGAACCCCATCACATACAAACAACAGATGTGGACATCTTTTCAGAGGACATTCTGAAGAACAACACGAGAACATCCAGACCAGCCTTCCATCCATCCATCCAGAAGACAATCCAGAAAAAACAATCAAAACTTCTAGCTTTTGTTTGTGCTGCTAAACCCTGCTGACAGCATTTCCATGGTGTTTCCATTTTTTACCAGTTTTACCATATAGAGGGTAGTGTTACCCTATAAGAGCTTACAGAAGAACCCTTTGGGGTCATGTGCAGTGCTTGCTGGGTGATAGACAGAGGGAGGACAGATGACCAGATCTACACAACTCAATTTGACTCAGACCATGGAGAATGGAAACCTGCCTACTGGGACATGGAATGTGTCCATACTGGAGCCTGGACTTGTACAAAGGATAGGAAAAGTACAGGCTGAGTATTGCAGGTCTTACTTCAACACACAGGTCCTGGTACCAAGGGTCGAAGGTTAATGATCCACTTTCTAGTTGAGGTATTTGAACTTTGATTGTACATACCAGAACTCTGCATTCTGGTTTACAGATCATCAGCTTGTGGACAACTGGATGAAGCTCACTACCCAAATGTGTATGAGAATGCCTTGGGAACACCTGGTTAATGATGAGTTTAACTTCTAGCTACAAAGGAGCTTCTGTATTCCATACCAAGTTGGTGAAATGGACTCTCCTCAGGACAGCTGTTATGGAGGCTGCTGCAATAATCTACACTTGGAAGCCAGTTGAGGCCAGTCATGGAAGTAGATCCAGAGCTTACCAGTGAAACAGGACCCAAGTTCTTGGACAAATGTTGTCACTTATGGTTAAGTTTACATCTCCATCTTCATGGATTCTCAGAAGCTTAAAAGTGTACTTCCAGACATTATGTTCCTCCGCAGGGTTGTCGAGCTCACACTATGATGAAGTGAGGGGCTTGGTGAGAGGGGACCTTGGAGAGGTTTTATGTTTGTTGAGTTACTTACTTTAAAGCCACATCTCCTGCTGTGTACCAGGCTCACAGCATGAGAAGAATGAGATGATGCAGTCAGAAACTGTTATAAGTCCCTGCAGAGTAGACATCACATTGATTTGTGACAGATAAGGGTGAGGGATGAGGTGAAAATTTTTGAGGTCCCAGTCGCAGTGACCAAGTTTCACCTCCTCCCATCTTTGCTTGGAGACATGATGAACTGCTGCAGTTTTCTGGTTTTTTTGGTCCTGGTGAAGGTGATGGGTTCTGCAGTAAAAGGTTTTAGCACAAAGACAGAGGGGACGATGCTGATGCAAGGTTAGGACTGCACAGGAGATGGAGCCTGGACCTCAGAGGGATGAGGTAACATGACGAAGGTGGTGAAGGTGAGCAGGTTGCAGAGTTCCACTTCATGCAGCATAAGAGCTGTAACAGCAGTTTCGGGTAAAGTAACAAACTAACGGCGATGGGCGGAAGTTCAAGCTTCTACATTCCAGTCGTGGGATCACCGTGAAGAGGAAATAGTAGAAAAGAAGCTCCAAAAATACATCTTGCAATGTGCTGGAGGACCGAAGGACGGTGATATTCCCACACGCCTCCAGATCGGGGCGGAGCTCGCATCTTGCGCTCCTCCAGGCAGGTATTGGGTTTGGGTTTAGGGTTGGAAGAGGGCTTTCCCAGCTTCTTCCTCAGCTTCTTCCTGGCTTTGCTCAAGTTCGGGTTCCAACGGGAATTCGCTTTCGATCCATTCTTCCCGAAAGATTCTGTGGTGAGTCAGAAGTGACCGTTTGTTCTTTTAAGTCATCGCCGACGCCTTTTATTCCGACAAACACCGACGTGAGATTTTCTATCCTGGCAAATACCGAACGGACCAGATGTATTCCGATAAACACTGATCTGCTGGAATCTTATAAATACCGAACTAACATGGTTTATTCTGAAAAATGTCGAGTTGACTTGTTGGAATCGGTTAACATAAAACCTCCCCATTGGTATTCTAATAAACAGCGGACTGACGCTTTGGTCGGCAAATGTTGAGTCTTTGAGATTCAGAAATGAACCGAAATGCTCTTTATTGTCTTTATGAATGTACTTTATGATGATTTCTTTACTAGACAAATGCATTGCTTTCCTGCGATCTTATTAATAATTGTGGTTAAATATTTCCGCGAGTCACAGTGATTTCGGGGATTTAAAAAATGATTTTTTTATTGAAAGAATAGCACACATTTTTAACGCAAGCCATGCTACATTAGGACATTTGTTTAAAAGCAGTGTAAACTAAAATAGAGATAAACTGCACTATGTTACTTATTAAACTCACGATTATTACTGTTGCTTATTGTTATTATATGTATAATGCAGTTTCAGTAGAAAAACTAGTCAAACTCTTTTCCAGAGCAACAATGGCCATTTTGTGGACCTTGTTACTAGTAGGTTTTGGCAGCCTGCACTTGGTTTTCACTTTAATGTATAAAATGTTTTAACCATTTGGTTTAAATTATACAGACTATTTGCATATAATTATAGCTGTAATAATTTATAATAAGAATCTATAATTTTGCATGGTTCTCCTGGGTTCAGTTAAGTGTAGGCTTGTCTGCTTGTGTGGAGAACTGAAGTTCTCACTGGATCTCTGTTCAGCGCTGTGCCTCCATGAGAGAAAAGCCGCTGTAGAAATAACTGGAATTGGGCTGAAAGTTGTGTATCTAACGCTTTGACCCTGGTCTGGATTGGTTATATCTGCTGGTGCCAGTAGTTCTCGCTTCCATTATCACTGAAGGTCTGCAGATGGTGGACCATTGTGTACCGATGTACAGTACACCTAAGAGTTTCCCTCTGCTTCACTTATCACTCAGGTTTGAGAGCAGACCCCTTCTCCACTTGCTGCTGTGGCCGACGCAGCTGAGTTGACATGAACTGGGCGTTCCTCCAGGGGCTCCTTAGTGGAGTCAACAAGTACTCGACAGCATTTGGCCGTGTCTGGCTGTCCATCGTCTTCCTCTTCCGCCTGATGGTGTTTGTGGTGGCAGCCGAGAAGGTATGGGGTGATGAGCAGAAGGACTTCCAATGCAACACGGCACAGCCGGGTTGCCACAACGTCTGCTATGACTATTTCTTCCCCATCTCGCACGTGCGCCTGTGGGCCCTGCAGCTCATCTTCGTCACCTGCCCCTCGCTGTTGGTGGTCCTGCACGTGTCTTACCGAGAGGAACGCGAGCGCAAGAACCAAGCCAAATACGGCAAGGACTGCAGGCGCCTCTACTCCGACACGGGCAAGAAGCGTGGAGGCCTGTGGTGGACCTACGTTCTGAGTCTTGTCTTCAAGATGGGGGTGGATGCCTCATTCGTCTTCCTAGTGTACCACCTGTATGAGGGTTATGACTTCCCCTCCCTCATCAAATGCTCCAAAGATCCCTGCCCAAATGTGGTGGACTGCTTCATCGGCAGACCCACGGAGAAGCGCATCTTCACAATCTTCATGGTGATCACAAGCTTGGTGTGTGTGCTGCTCTCCTTGCTGGAGATAATCTACCTGGTGGGCAAGCGCTGCTTTAAGTGTCTGACCTCACCCCACCGTTCACGCCAGCTTGCCATGGCAACCTCACTGGTCAACAAAGATGTGGAGAACCGGCCACTACAAATGGGTGACCCTGCCCCGGCGTACAACACCTCCTAAGGACAAGGCCGCCATCCTAGAGGAACCAGAGAACCTGCGGCCTTCTCCCTCAGAATCTCCCTCATACAATACAGGAGGACTGGAGATGAGCACAGAGGGTAAACCTGGAGACACCTGGGAAACATGAGGAAAAGTGAAGCGGGATTTTTTAAAATACCACAAATTAAATCATTGGTTGCCATAAAACACCATAAAAGTTTTGCATTTCTTTCTTTCATAAACAATGTAATTGTACCTGACTAGGACAACTTTGGTTAATTTTAGTGGTGATTTTTAAGATTTCATTTTCTTCACAGATCTTTCAACACAATAAAATAAACAGTATTTTTTGTAAAATGCCACATAGACAAAAATGATTTCGAGGCAATAATGAAATTGCACTGAGCCCAATTGTTCGTATCCTGCACCTTTGTTATACAGTAGTGGCTAAGAACAGAGGTTCATTCTTTACATTTAAACGGTCAAGTTTTTTGGCTGTGCGTGTATTTGGAACGCATCAGGCAGTGAATTTGCACCTGGATCAGTAATACCAAAGGAAGGTAAAATCAGTGAAAAGACAAAGTGGAAAAGGAGATGTAACCAATACTGGTCCAGTTATTCCACAAATTGAGGGAATGGCAAAACACACCTTTTAGAGTGTGTGTGTGTGTGTGTGTGTGTGTGTAGGTGCGTATGTATGTGTTTGCATCCGTGTGTGTGTGAGAGAGAGAGAGAGAAATGTAGAGGTGCTCCCAGACTGGACTAGTTCTGGAAGTGGTTCCTCCAGTTTGAAGTGCACAGCACCACTATAATGGGTCGCCACTACAGGTCTGTGTAAAAGCATGTTTGGGTGTTTGGATGTTTGGACAAGTTCAAACATTCAAGGGTGAGGGACTCAGGGTTGGACCTTCTGTCTTTATGGGGTCAAGCTCTACGTCAGAGCCCTTCCAAGGGTGTGGCGCATGACCTGCAGGAGTCGACTGTATCTCCCGCCAGGGCAGCATTTCAGGGTGTGTGTATCCAGGTTTGTTCAAAGACTGCACAGGCCAGTGAGATTGTAGTTTTGACGGTTTTCTCACATGGCCTGTTTGTCAGGAGCACCTATTTGCTTTGTGTTTTTTTTTTGCTGATTGTTGATATGTTTGTGCCACATATTTCTGTTTTAGTGGAGAGGAGTTACGCCTTCTCCCAGCAACTCACCCATTTCGTTTACTTTTTTTGATCTCAGACAATGTGGTTGGTGCTTCCTCTTGAAGTACAGTTTTATGCAAAAACTCAGCACTTTCATAAATGTGTTACTCAACAGCTCTGTGTCTTGTGATCTATCTTCCTTTACCAAAAATCTGGGGAAAAAAACAAGGGTAACTGTACATTTTGGTGCAGATTGCATGTTGCATTTATCAAAGCGTTGAGTTCTTTTTGAGTCACTGTATATGGCCAAAACTTGTGTTGTGTATATTTTTGTAAACTTTATGGCTACTATGTGTCCAAAATAAACTACTTTTACTTAACCAATGACTTACTGGATATTGTTCCCAATATGGATTTATGGTGGTAAAATACATTTATAATTATGCCCTGCGCATGTTTAGCATGAACTGTTTGTCTTGTGATGCTATTGAATGTTGGCTTTTAGGTATTAACTGGCTTGTTTGCACATTTACAAAAGTAATTGAATGTGGGCATAACTTTGTGTAAAGAGGACATTCCCACAGACTTGGGCTCTACTAGGAGGATCATTTTGTTTTTAATTCCATGCCAACTTGTGTTTGCTGGGATGGATGAATCATTCATTCCTCCATTTTCGCTAAGCGCTGGCTCAGCCTTTCACGACAGTGGGCTCGAGCCTTTCCTGGAGAGAGAGTGTAAGGCAGGGGAGCGCACACACACCTCCAGATCGGGGCGGAGCTCGCGTCTTGCGCTCCTCCAGGCAGGTATTGGGTTTGGGGAGCACACGCACGCATGCACGCATGCACACACACACGTGCGCACACACACACGCGCACACACACACACACACACACACACACTGGGCAGTTTGAATCAACTCATCTGGCTAGAACACTAGGACTGTGAGCCAGAAACCATCCTTCCACTCATTTTCCAACCCATGTATCCAGATAGTTGGATGGGTGGTTCAGCGTATGAAACTGGTGCTAACGTGGCAGCTAAGGAGGCCAGATGTTGCCTCAAAAGTGTTTCTGCATACGTCATGCCAAAGACTAGAGGGAAAGACAGTGAGGGATGTCACATGTGGGGGACAGTTTATGGATGAGCAACAGATTGTTTCAGCCAAAGTGACACACATGGTGAAACACATGGAATTTAATCTCCCCTGTGACTCAAACCTCAGCAGGAAGCTGTGTTTACATTAGAGAATAAAAAGAAAGGCTCTACCAGGTGTGACACCGTGTTGATATAACATTAGGGAAGATCCCCTCTGTGCCCCTAGGACCAAGTCCAGTTCCTTCTCAGCAAATCTGCCAATCCGGTTTTGGCAACCACCATATTAGTACACACAGGTAAAGATGTTGTTGATTTCTAGGTCTTTCTGTGTGTGTGTATTTGTGTGTGGTTAAGGGGGGACAACCCAGCAGAAACTAAAACATGCAGAAATACCACATTCCCTCAGATAAATCTAGCAGAATTTATCAAACATCTTTTTGAGCATGATCTACACACCTAAAATCAAGTGTGCAGTCAAACGGAAGAACCAAACTGGAAGCCAGTGAAGTGACCTGAGCTCAACACCCACCTGCAGGGCTCAATGAGGAGTGGTCTATGACTTGAGTGGAACCCCGTGGAGCTCCTAGCAGGTGAACACACACCTTATTTTATTTTAAGAATGGAAGTATTGACCCTAAAGGCAAAAGCAGAGATTTGGGACTCTGAGGTCAAACACACCCTCCAGTCAGGGCCGGTGGAGTGTTTTCCTAAACAGTTGCTGAGATTTACTTTCTGATGTCAAGGAAGCGTTGTTTCTGTTTACAGAAACGTTAAACTGGTCCCCTCTGCGTTGATAAGCAGAAGTATTTCATCATCCTCCTTCAGCAAGCAGTTACATGTTTGGGATGAGTGAAGGAATGAGGAACATTGCCCATGGAAACCTCCTCCCCAAACATGCATTATCTTGCTCCTGAGGTGTGTACACAGTACAGAGGGGTCGTTCACAAAGAACATGGTGTGCAAAGTGTGACTCATACAGCTACACTGCTCTTGCAAAACAAGAAAACGGCAGACTGGAACTACAGGGTGTCTTCACACTCATCTACTGTGTTTCACAGTGGTTTCAAAGCCCCTTCACGTGACTTCAAATTGCTTCATTGCACCTTCACAGTACCTCAAAGAGCTTCACAATTCCTTCACATTACTTCACAGCACCTTCACACAGCCTTGATCAACATGTCTCATCTGCTCAGTCACCAACCTCCAAGGTCTTCAGGATCTGTGTGATAGTTTTCTTCATACTACTCCACAATACATTGGTTCACAGGTACCAAAAACACCCTACTAAACCTAGAGCCTCATGTGAATCTAGAGTTCCCTAAGGAAGCTAAACCTGGAGGCCCCTCAGAGCCCAGAGATCCTTGGAAATCTAAGAAGAGCTGAACAGATCACATAGCAGGAGCATGAGAGACATTGAAGGCCAACTGAGACAGGGAAAATTGTCCCTCGCAGACGTGCATGCATGTCTGTTCCTGTCCCTGGATGAGAGCCACATGCAACAGGCAGGTCTGTTGTAAACGTGTGCAGATATGTAGATCCAACACGCCCAGCTTCAGGGTGTTTTGTCCAAGCTTGCAAATCAAGAGCTGCAGCAGTGGGGCACCTTCTGAGCAGGGGGGTTTACACATCACTGCAGTATTTCTGTGGAAAAAGGTGTGGACTAAAGTCAGGTAGAAGAACAAGCAGCTCGAAGTGAGCTCAGACATTTGTTATTCTTCAGGAAACCAACGCTACCTTCTTTTTGAGTGTGTGAACCCCAGAAGGGTGTGTTCTGCAGCGGCCCAGCTGTACAACAAGTTTGGGTCCGGAATCAAAGCAACTGCGTGACAACAAAGCCACCATAGCAAAGTAACCCGATCTTCTCGCTTTCATGACATAACTGTGGTGTCGGGCAGAAAAGCCGTATTGTCTTGGCTTTAAACAAACCTCCTCGCAAGTTTCCACACAACTTCTGTCTGACACGGAGGCTCACATTCCACTAGAAACTGCCAGTGGGTCTGAACCTCAACAGCACAAAACCCATACTGACCAAAGGGTATCCTGTTCCTATAAAACAACTGGCTGTGTCCCCTGAACTCCTGTCTTACTATTTTTACTAACACTAATACTAAAATTGTTACTACTGCTGTTACTAGTGCTGTTACTAATATTATCATTAATAGAATTGTAATATCAATTCTATTAGTAACACTAACACTAGCACTGTTGCTTATACCGTTTCTAAGACTAGTATTATTGTGTTTACTAGAACTGTTGTTATAACTAAGTGCACAGTTGCTGCTACTATAACTGCTATTACTAATAGTTGTACTGTTATTATTGCTAATACTAATACCCCCCCCCCCACCACCGGGCGAGCCTAACTTTATACTGAGCGCCGCGCTTCCCCTACTTTTCTGTGTGTGTGTGTGTGTGTGTGTGTGTGTGTGTGTGTGTGTGTGTGTGAGAGAGAGAGAGAGAGAGAGAGAGAGAGAGAGAGAGAGGGGCAGGGAGCGTAACGACGGAGGCAGAGAGAGACCGACAAGGCGTCGCTCGGCGAGTATTGGAGTATCTGTGGTCCGAGGGTTGGAGAAACAAGCAAAGCCCCCGCGGTGGAAAAGAGAACAATTAACACTGAAAATGACCGTGAAAGTGGACTTTTGACACAAAACCGTAAGTACCTCTCACTCCGCTTTCCACGAGTTCCCGCTTCTTCAGGGGAATTTCACCGTTGTGCGCCGAACTTGAGGCAAATGCTCACTTCAAGGCGATTCCTGAGGTAAATCGATGGAAACGGTTTGATTTCGGAACTTGAGGTAAAATCCCGGGAGTAATACTGTATTCCAGTATTCCACCACTTGACATAACATCCTTCATCCATTTTGTACTGAAACAGCAAAGTTTCTGTGACATACGGATTATATGTTCGACTTTTCTGTGGCGACGCCATTATTAGCCTTTAGTTTTTAAGCTATTCGGTATTATCCGTTTTATTGCGTTACATTGAAAAATCTCCGTCCAACAGGTGTGTTCGTGCTGGGTTTACGTGAAATCCGTATTTCTTCTCGCCTGTGTAGTTAAAGTAACATTTTTGTGTCAGAAATAAGACGAGGAACGTTAAAATAACCTTAAAATCACACAGGTGAGAAATTTTTCCACTTCTCTGTCTACCTGTCTGGTGACCAAAGTTATTTTCTTAACTGAGACGTCTCAGCATGGTCATTTTTCCAGATTTTGGGAACTTGGATTTTCCTCCAGTTTTTTGGGACGTTTTCACCAAAAGTACGTCATGTACAGTACATAGAAGCAGACTGTAACACTAATTTAGTAATTTAATAGTAACTATAACTAAACCTATAACTGTAACTACCGATGTGTACCACTACTTTGTAGGGTTAGATGTAGATAAAATAGTCCCTATATCTAACCAAATCACCACCCTGCCCTCTAACATTAATAAACATTAATAAAAATTAATAAACTTATTATTATTATTATTATTATTATTATTATTATTATTATTATGAAGAAGAAGAAGAAAGTGGAGGTTGCAGTGGTTGGGAGTCTAACAGTCACTCAAAGGATATATCCTCCAGCTACAAAGAGAGAAGAACATTTCCTGAGCTCCTGCTGTTCGGACCTCCTTAGGGGAAAGCGCTTCTCTTCATGTCCTAACCTCACAAAGGGGAGTTGCTGTCGTCTTGGTTTGGTTCGAGTCCCATTTGGACTAACGGAACAACTTGTGTGTGGCGAGAAGAAATCCAGCGATGGTGCACATGGGTTTCCTATGCTATTTGGAACAGTTGAGCATGTTGATCACATTAAGAAGCTGCACTTTTAGGTTTGCCCAGAGAACATCTCTGGCGGGAGCAGACCAAGCAAATGGAAGGTGCAGAAAGTCAAACAGCCTTTGGGTCTGAATTTGCTGTCAAAGTGATAAACAGTAGAAAGCTAGTGTTGAATCATTTTAGTTTTATCCCATTTGAAGTACTATGGTATTACATTACATTCCATCTGTTATTGTAGCTTGTGGTTCCAGAGGCAGGCTCTTGTCCTGTGGACATGCCCCACGCAAAGTTATGTGATGCTAAACACATGGTATCCTGTGCTGACATGTTCACACCTTGTGCTTCTTGTAGGAGTTCCAACTGACAGCTTGCAGACACACCAGTGGAAACCAGCAGTTTCTTCACACATCTGAAGCTTCTGGACCTCTTTTGGTCACCATGGACTGGAAGACCTTCCAAGCTCTGCTGAGTGGGGTGAACAAATATTCCACTGCATTTGGCAGGATCTGGCTCTCGGTGGTGTTCGTGTTCCGTGTCCTGGTGTATGTGGTGGCAGCGGAGCGAGTGTGGGGAGATGAGCAAAAGGAATTTGACTGCAACATCAGGCAGCCTGGATGCCCCAATGTCTGCTACGACCACTTCTTCCCCATCTCTCACACACGTCTGTGGGCCCTGCAGCTCATCTTTGTCACCTGCCCTTCATTCATGGTGGTGATGCATGTGGCCTATCGTAAGGACCGTGAGCGGAAGTACCAAGCTAAGCATGGAAAGGGGGCCAGACTCTACGATAACACAGGGAAGAAGCACGGTGGCCTGTGGTGGACTTATCTGCTTAGCCTCTTCTTCAAGACCGTCACAGAAATCGGGTTCCTATACTTGCTGCACCACATCTACGACAGCTTCTACCTGCCCGCCTTGGTCAAGTGCGACATCAAGCCTTGCCCCAATCAGGTGGACTGCTACATAGCTCGTCCCACAGAGAAAAAGATTTTCACCTACTTCATGGTGGGCGCTTCGGCCTTATGCATCGTGCTGAATGTGTGTGAGATCATCTACTTGATCTCCAAGCGGATCATGCGCTGTGCTCGACAGATGAAAAGGAGGGACAAGATCCTCGACAATGACAAGTGCAAGAACAACACATGCAGAACCTGCAACGTGCCTGAGATCCGGATGGAGCTGAAGCCCGCCATCCGCAATAGGGAAGACCTGCGAGCTTCTGCACCGAACCTCTCCTGGGCTACCTAGAAGCTCCATCAGCCTTGCGAGAGACGAGAACCAGCCTGTCATCTTTCTTTAGTCCTACTGATATGTATAGTGTCACAGAGATGGATGGGTGCCAGTGCTCAACCTTCACCTACCTATGGACCTTCAGGGAGAAAGCAGCTCAAGGTCTCCTCAGGGCTGGAAAGGCTACAGTGGGGTCCAGTGGTACAGACCCCGCAGTCAACTTGGAGAACAGGCCTCAAGCAGGAGCAGAAATGCAGCTGCCTTTCACTGGACAGTCACAATGTACATCTCTGGTTTTATTAATTACCACGTCATGTACTCTGTTTTTACCTTTTTTAGATGGTTTGTGGTGACTCAGTGTACTTTATTGGTTAATCAGTTCTGATAGTTGTGTCACTACTGTGCTGTTACTGTAACTGGGATGCTGATCCTCCAGCCCGACCTGCTGGGCAGCGGTGGGACAGAGTTCGTATTTGTGATGTAACTGCAGGAGAATTGGGCAGAACTCACGACCTTACTCAGGAAAAAAAAGTTTACCTTTACAGTTTTGTTTTTAAATAACTACATATGCAAACTCCTGCATATGTTTGCCCAAAACGCACAACATTTAGAACCACATGATAAATATTTCTCAGCTTGTTTACACACACAAGCTGTTGTGCACAAACCTGAGTTTCATGTTCTCCTTTTTTTTCGTCTCCAGATGTGAGCTCTTCCAGACGCACCAAGCTGCCCAAACTTGGTCAACTGTACGCACAGACTAAATAATCTCAATATTTATGTCATAGTCACAAAGCGTGTGTGTGGAGTTGTGTGTTAAGCTGTTTTTATTAACTTAAAGCAAGTCAGATTACGGACCCCTATTGTGGCAGTTCTGTGAAAGTCGACACACCTTTTCAATCCATGCGGACATTTTAGAAACGTTTACCTTTTCTATAGTGTACAGTTTTTCAAATAAAACCCACTTAATAAACCCTGTGCAACTGTGTTTGGTGGGGGAATTATGTTCCATTATATATGCTAATAAAGATATTTTTTAAAAAATGTAAATTGTTTCATTTATCTATAACATTTTTCTCCACATTGACAACTTTAAAAAAGTGTTTAACTTCCACCAGGTCACAAATGCAGAGCGGCAACTGGCAAAACGCCCTCAAATTGCTCAGAACCACCCTTTATTCCTGGCCCTCCCAATACAGGTGGCTGCAAGTGCAATTATACACATTAATATAATTCCATTAATATAAAAACACTACATAATGGCTGCATGTGCAACTGATACAGAAGAGACTGACTGATGGGTTGACTAATGTTCACGATCAGCAGAGAAGTAGAGGAAAGAAGCATTTTAAGATCCTTCTAGAATTTCGCAGGGCTTCATTCACCCCCATACTGCTGATACCTGACAGCAAACATGGACAACCTAGCGAGTGCATAATGTAACCTGTAATGCATCTTGGAGCTGAGTTGGTGACTAAACTGCCCACAGTGTGTCAGTGATTGTGTGTGGTTGCCTCTCGATGGACTGATGTGATCTGCATCACACTCTGTGTTTCCAGGATGGGCGCCAAACCAGTAAGATGCTGCACTGGAGAAGCAGTGACCAACAACAGAGGGATGAAAGTTGCCAGTGACAACCACCTCCATTAATGGGGAAGGTGGGGGTCATGGGAGTCTAGGGCCTATCTTGGAGCCACAGTGGGCAATGACTGGTAGGGAAGGTCTGTACAGTAGGTTTGCGTGCATGTGTGTGCACACACAGCAACTTTTTTGCACCCTTTCTGTTCAACTGCTGTGCATTCCATACACAGATTATCTACATTTCATGGCTTGAGGCTACACTTCCAGCAAAAACAGGCAGTTAAAGATTTTTGTTTCCTTGTTCCATCTATGTGCATCAAGTGTATGAGACTAAACAGCACTGCTGTTTCCCTGTGTCATGCAAAGTAGGGACATTCAGATGCTGACATGCTCCACTGACACAAGTGCCAGTCCTACAAATGTCATAACTGGGATTCTTCAGCTTCTCCTGATGACTGTGCAGCTGTCTCGGGTTCACTGAACAAAAGTCCATCAGAAAAAATTGCTTTATAAAGAAAAGCAAGATTGTCACACTCGTCCTCCTTCAGGCCTCATCCAGCTGTCAGAGCCTTTTACCTTCCTCACATTATTGCTCCATTACGGTCATTGTTAGTGTCTGGAAACATGAGTACCCCCCACCCATACCACCAGGACAACACCCCCTGAATCAGGGAGGTAAAGTTCAGGTCCCCCCCAGGTGTAGGACAGTTGTCACTGGGGCACATTTTTTAAATTAAATTTTTATCCACCTATCAAAGACTTTCCACCTACATGATATACAACTTGAGAGATACAGATGTTTGTTCTTCAAAACAGTCCAACATCACCTTCTTTGCAAGTACACACTTATAGTTGCATTTGTGAGTAGAGATGATAACAGAAAAGTTAAAAACCGCTCTGAAGCAGATGGAGTTGACAGAAGGAGTTCATTCCACCACACTGATGGCAGAAACCAACAGAGCTATGTGTTTGACAAACTGCAAATAGGAGAAGCTTCGGAAAACTGCAATACCGAGGTCCTCAGTGGCAGGGACAAGACTGTCACCTCCCTAAAACTAGATGATACACCAGAGAGAAAGTGCCATCTTGTGGACAAACAATAAGGAAGCTACAGACAACCAAAGTACTTCAGACTTCACATGACCACCTTGTGAAGAAATAATTTGGGACATACACAAGTATATGGAATCAAACTTCAGTGATTTCTCCAACATGCGTTCACCACAGGTCAGTTACACCCCCCCCCCCCCACACACACACACACACTTGAAGACCACTCAGTCATGGACCACTTACACAAGCACAGAAATTCCCACAAAATCACAAGGTCTATCTTTGGTAAGCTGGTTTTAGCATGAAGAAACTTAAATGAAACAGAAATCTTGGCATTGGGGGTGGTAGCAAGGGGCATTTAATGATAAACGGTTGAACCTTTAATTCACCTCTCACAGTTCTTTGGCTGGTTATTCTTCCCTCAGTGGCGCTGGACAGTGCGGAGAGATGAGGTCCAACAGTTGGGAGTAAGGATGTTCATCGCCCCAACTGGTCAGAGACCATTAAATTTTCATAACCTCTCCTGTAACACCATAGGGGAGATAAAGCCCCCAGCAGCAACGCAAGAGGTAAACCACAGAAGAGCAACCATTCTCCGATGGTAGCAGACAAATGGCGAGAAGATCAGCTTAACCGCATCAAGACAGCAACTAACCATCCTTCAATTCATAAGTGAGGAAGACTCCCAGGTCACAGTGTTGGTGGTGAACCAACCATAGTTTAGCAAGATGTTTCCCAAGATCAGCTAACTATCCTCAGCCTTAAAAAGTCAAAATTAAATCCAGTCCTGCTAAACAGACTTAGACTGAGCTCAGTGTTACCCAGGTTTCCCCTCCACATCATTACGGTCCTCTGTATCTGCCTGTAATTTTATATATAATTGTTTTAATAAACACCAGACTGTCGAAGGTACATTTTACATATCAACATTTTTAGACAATAATATTTTTATTCAACATTTATTACTGTTTATTCCGTAACAATTTGTATTATCGATATATCACGAATTCACAAGTCGGAAAAAAAAAAAAAAAAAAAAAAAAACCGCTTTGGGTAGCTATTGCGCAGGCGCGCAGCACCGCGCTCGGTAGTGACCGCTGGTGACCACCATTGACCGTCAGTGGTCAATTGTACGCGCGTTTGTACAGTGAGAGCGTTGCGGGGGAGGGGGGTTGAGCTCCAGAATGCGGTACTGTCTCTTTAACCAGGTGGACCCCGGAAACTGAACGTTCTCTCCGCCCAGGTGTGCAGCACCTGAGCGCGACGTAGCGAAGCGGCCGAGAAGGGGAGATGCGATTTGAGTGGCGCTGAAAACGGACACGAGCAACATGGGAAACCTGGGTGAGTTAGCAGGTAAAGAGGAACCCGCACCTGGGTTCCGTGGGGCGCGGCGCGGAACCGAACGAAACTGCGGCCGTAAGGGGGCGCCTTGAAGTTCCGTTGGGCGGACGTTTACCTGGAGCACAGAGGCTGAGTTAGGGGGGACAGAGCTGGAGGCCACAGACATTGGGGTGTGATCACAGGTGACCGGGCAGGAAGGTGGGTTCTGGACCTGCACTACCTGCACTGATTTAGTGAGGATCCTCATTGTTGTTGCTGTGCGTGCGTGCACGCAGTCCATGACGCTGTTCCGCTCTTTCTGATGCAAATGAGAACAACAACCGAAACCGCTCCTCTGCGGCTCATTTACTCCCCAGCAGCTCAGCGCATTGTGACACGCGCACCCGCCCCTTGCTCTTGTTTATCACCACTGCCAGTGTTTCGGGAAGTGAGAATTTGGCGAATGCCCATAGTGGAAATGGGGCATGCTGGGAATGTGGGGAAATGTGTTCAACTGTAGACACCTGACAGAGGGCAGCCTATCTGCCCCTTGAGTGAAAGCAAAGCATTCTGGGGTTTCAGGTCAGACACAGGGGGTGGTGTCTGTAAACATAGTGTAAACCAAACACTCGCGTGGAGCTGTCCAAAAATCAGGGTCCCACTTCCTGCTGACACTCAGCACCATCTAGGTGTACTGTGCAGATGTTCCTGGGCCATACCCAGACAGTTGATACCCACACGACCAAGGTTCAGATTTTTAGTTCTAAAGCTCTGAGGTCTTCATCACTAAGACACCATGAAGTCAACCTCTTCCTTTATTTGAGTTGTGGTTTTACTTCACTGTCCTCTGATCCCCATGGTGGACCCACAGCTTCCTGGCGACGCTCATCATTCTGCCGCCCTGTTGTGTCGCCTTGCTGCAGGTGTGTGCCGCTTCAGTCTGGAGGACCGCAGGACCATGATGAAGACGGGCCTGGGCCTGGTCCTCGTGGGCCATGTGAACTTCGTACTGGGGGCGTTTGTGAACGGGGCCATCCTTCGCCACATCAGCCTGCACGAGCAGGCGCGCTCCATGAGTTACGCCGTTTCCAATGTTCTGGCGCTGGCCGCCGGACTGCTGGTGAGATACATTCTCACCCTTGATGTGAGTGTTGGGTTCAAGCTCCTTCGCCCTGTCACTTTTTTCACTGTCATGTGCAGGCTGTTGTTGTCGGGATTGTGGCCATCATCCTTTCCAAGAAGAAGTCCAGGGCTGTGGTGAGTTTTCTCCTTTGGGATTTCACCAACAAGTCATGAGAAGGTCAGGGGTTCTCCTCTTCTGTATCATGTTGAAGATGTTTCACCCCCCCCCCCCTTGTTTTCTACTGCCGCACTACCAGCTAAGGCCTTCTACACATCCATGTGTTAAGTGTGAGTTGTTCACCAGATGACCACCTAATTTTTTGAACATCTGACATGCAGCCATGTTTGGTCCCACAGGAATGGACTGTAGGACACAGATTCTCACCTGGGACCTCCAGTTCTCTAAATCCTGAGGTCCTGATGGTGTTTTAGTGAAAAGAAGCAGGCATTACTGTCCCTTAAGATTTGTGAAAGTTTGGATCAAAAGGGATCCAAAACTGAATGTTTGCAAACTCACGTTCACCAGTGTCACCATGGTGATGAGCGCTCTACAAAGATTAAGAGTTTTGTGATAGAATGAGCTCCCTCTGTCCTTCAGAGCTGCTGAATCCCAGCCATTTGACTCAGTATCCAGAGGGACTGGACCACAAGTAGATGTGCCTTAGGCCATGTGAGTGACCTTTAACCCCCTGTCCCTCAGGTGTGGTTCCTGCTAGTGGTCGGTCTGCTGGCTGCTCTCCTAACAGGGATCTCCATCTTGGTCCTCCTCATTGCTCTGGTCCGCACAGTCCTAAACAAAGGAGAAGACCTGCTGACATCCTGCACCGGAGCGGACATCACCAACCTTTACAGCATCACCAATGAGTGTCCTTTTGACCCCACCCGCATCTATGTGAGTGGGGGGGTGACGGCTTAGAGGGACTATCCTACACACACACACACACACACACACACACACACACACACACACACACACACACACACACCTCTTGTGTGTTTTCCCTCAGGCCACAATCGTCATGCTGTGGGTGCTGCTCATCTCCATGTGTGTTTTGGAGATGGTCTTCCTGGCTTGCTGCTGCATGGCATGCAGCTCCTACCTGTGCCAACCGTGTTCATGGAGGAGGAGGAGGAGGAGAAAGAGGATCAACAAGAAGGTGAGTCAGAGTGTGTGTGTGTGTTTATGTGTGTGGGTGTGTGTGTTTCTGACCATGTGGTATTTGTGGCCGGACTTCCAGGTGCGTATTCAGGTGCCAAAGGAAATGACCTCACTGTCATCAGTGACAACACCACAGGGCAAAGAACTGCAGGAGCAGCATGAACTCCTTGAAGGAATGCGGAGATCAGAGGAGAGGAGTCCAGACCCCTTGCAAGGTCAATAAGGGGTCCTATGAAGTCAATCCCCACAGACAGATCAGAAGGAGGAGTGAGGCTTATCCTTGTGGAGAACAAGAGCGTCTGCTCTGTTGTCTTTGATTGGTTGTCAAAACAGGAAGCAGACGCCCGGCACTGCGGCGGGCATTGGTGTGGCAACCTGCTGTTTAGCCAAAAACCTGCCTATTAAAAATATCCAAAATAGAAAAGTTATGTTTCTCTGGTATTTTCAGCTGAACTCTGTTCTCTGAAAGTGTGTATAGTTTTGTACGTCCTCTTAATGTCTTTTTACACTGCCATTTCTGTGCAACTTTGTTACAGCCAACAGTAGGGCTGAACAACAATAAAACAGCTCACCCAAAAACGTGTGTGAGATCAGTCAGTCCTCCCACTCCCTGACCACCTGTCTCATTTCCTCATCACCTGCAAGGAATCGTAGTTCAGCCTACAGCCTCCTGATAAAAGTTCACACTTCAGCATCAGCAACATGCAGGTCAGTGTAAGAGTTTTCTTAACACAGATAAACATACCACAAACTGAAGTTTAACAGTACAGATAAAACGCAAAGGTAACAGACATCACACGTGGTTCTTCTTTACTTTGTTCATACTTTTATGGCATTAAAATGTCTAATAAATACACAGTACAACAAATGGTGCTAAATGTTATTTAACATAAGCAATGAAGGATAACCACTAACCTTCTTCACATGTAGGCTTGCTTGCTCTGATAAACTAAACCTGACCTCAGCAATGTGGTCATGGTGGCCAGACACTCGCACATCCCCCCTTCCAACAGTCACAGATCTGTCATCCACAGCCACATCTACAGCAGAACCAGTGCTGGTCTCAAATCTGAACCCCTTAGTGCGAAATTATTGTTTGAAAGCCATGAAGGAACGCAAGTCGGTGGACCCAGACACCTTTCACCTAAAATGGAAAAACCGTTTTAAAAAAAGCTTCTACGTGGTACAGAGGGAGGAACCTTCATGCATCTGTTTGTTTCCCCTGCACAGGGGAAGGTTTAGAACTGCGATGCAGTGCTGGGGTCGTACTGCAGCAGACGCACGATGGAGGGGTCGCTCTTGGCACCCCTGATGAACTCCTCCAGGGACAGCTTGCCTGCAAGAGATGGACACATGTCAGTCACCACTGCTCCCCCTGCAGGTCCAAGAGGCATCTGCAGTCAGGAGACAGTGATGAGGAATGACTCAGGTGTTGTGTGCTTAAAAGCTTCACACACCTTCAGCATCTGGGATTCCTGAAGTAAAAATCCTCCTCATTCGACCCCAAACCCACCTGTCTCTGCATCCACAGTCAAACCTACACCCCATCTGTATCTCAAACTTCTCTCCAGATGCTCAGCCTCTCACCATCGTTGTTCAGGTCCATCTGCCTGAAGATCTTGTCTGTGCGCTTCTCAGGGGTAGACTCATCCTCAGGCATCTTCATCATCGTAGAAACCATCTTGTAGATGGCCTGTGGGTGCCGGGGAAACAGCAGGATGTGAGGAGAGAGAGGGACAGCGGAGTCTCTGCATAATCCCAGAGGCACGGAAATCACACACTGAAATACATGCAATATAAATTCACAGCGAGGGGTGAAAGGAGCACCAACCTGTTTAAACTAGACCCTGGTTAGTGTTAATGACTGGGTTATACCACCTTCCTCAGGCTCTTCAGGGGTCAAATCCCAATTGTAACGTCCTTTTCAGCCACTATTTGCTGCACCCCGCAGTGCTGTGGGACACTAGCAGGTGGCAGCATTTACCTTGTTTGAGCTGAGTGCCCTATGAGCCAGTGTTGTCTCAGAGATCAGGAGTCAGACGTCAGAGACAACAAACAAACAGATTCAGGAATGTTCCACCTGTCCCTCCTGTCATATTCTGCTCACATCTGTGTAATATTAACTTTACATATAGTTCTGTGCGTGTAAAATAATGCAACCAATATGCAGTTATGGTTCTATTTACGTGAAGAATATTGTGCCGACTGACAGTGTGGCTGAGTATCCGTGTGGTTTCCTGCTTGGTTTGGAGGGTTGTTGCTGAGCAGAAATACAAATTTATCATTTCTGTTCTGGACTCAGACAAAACAACTTTTGTTTTCCTGTCATTTCACAGCTAAA